>PVIC010006788.1:0-53115 GCA_004025085.1 Thryonomys swinderianus
GGATACAGTGTGCTGCTGGGCGGCCTTCAGTCCACTGGAAATGGACTGCACCCTGCAGCCGGGTCCGCGTGCTGCTCACTCAGTCCGCCGGAAGCATGGCACGGTGGGCTCGGAGCTGCTGGGTTCAGTCCGCCCGCTGCTTGTTCCTCAGTCTGCTGGAAACACGGCACAGCGGGCCCGGAGCTGCTGGGTCCGGTCCGTCTGCCGCAGGTTCCCCAGTCTGCTGGAAACACGGCACGGTGGGCCCAGAGCTGCTGGGTCCGGTCCGTCCGCCGCAGGTTCCCCAGTCCGCTGGAAACACGGCACAGCGGGCCCGGAGCTGCTGGGTCCGGTCCGTCCGCCGCAAGTTCCCCAGTCCGCTCAGTCCACAATTTCTTTCTCTTATCAATCTCTTATTTATTGTTTACAGTTTTGAATCTCAAAGTCCCAGATGGATGCCAGCGAGTTTGGTCCCTGGTGAGGGCCTCTTCCTAGTGTGCACAGCTGTGTCCTCTCATGCCTTTCTTTCTATACCCACTCGCAAAGAACAGTGTGTTCTCTCCTCCTTTCTCCTATACAGTCTCCAACCCCATAGGATAAGGCCTCACTATGATTTCATTTAACCCTAATCGCTTCCTGAGGACCCTGTTTCCAATTGCTGTCAAACTGCTGGTTCAGCTTCAACATATAGAACGAGGAGGGAGTTCGGGTAGAATTGAGTTTGTGACTTAGTCCAAAGGCTGGGGCATGTGAGTCAATGCTGCATGTCAATCATGGAGTCATATGATGTTGAAGTTACCCCATTTTATGCAGTGTGTTGATGCAGGTGAGGATGTACCATTTTCTAAAAGTCTTAGCACACAAGAAAATGTGAAGTACTTAAATGACATTTCAATGCTCCATTAGACAAGTTAACAGAAAATTTATTGTCATCTGAGCTGATAGTATAAAATCAGAATCAGAAAAAATTTCAGAAGTATCTGTCTTATGAAAGCTATTGCTGGAAGCCTAATATAGATGTTAAATGACACTTCATCTTTTAATACTAAACGTTATTTTCACTGATGTGGGCCATGAGTTCTAGAATTTGCTGTTCCACACCAAAGGTATTTACTGTACTGAGGCATAGTAGAAGTACAGACACTTTCCCCTGGATACAAAATCACTAGAGTTTGTCTTGTTTTGGCACTAAAGAAATCATTTACGTATAGGGCACAGCAGCCCCACCTGTTCCTCTCTTCTTGGTCACTCCACCCAGGTTGAGCATTTCATCTGGGGGCTGGGGGGATCACAGTAAATGTGGGGAGGAAACAGCTGCTGCTTCAACATGAGATGAATGGCCTCCATACCATTACTTTTTTTTTTTTTTTTGAGACAGGGTCTTGCTTTGTAGTTCAAGCTGGCTCTGAGCTCACTATGTAGCCCAGGCAAGCCTTGAACTCAGCAATCCTCCTATCTCTGCCTCCTGAGTGCTAGGATTACAGGCGTGAGCCACCACGCCCAGCCATACCATTACTTTTTTAAAAACTGTAAAAGGGGACAGATTTGAATGCTAGAAGACAGTGTGAAAGACTTAGGCAATACCAATACACTCATTTCATCTTTAGAATAGTGGAGAAAATAAGTAGTATTCTGGTCATCACTTGAAAGTAAGTTGAAGACAGATGTTTTAATTAAAGAGGATATGCTTGTGCTCGCTTTGGCAGCACATATACTAAAGAGGATATGCTTTTAATTAAAGAGGATATGCCAGTCAGCATGTTTATTATGAAATTTAAAGATGAATAACAAAACAAATCCTTTAAGTTTCAAAAATTTCCACAAAGAGTTGAGTAGTTGGCTGGCCAGTGTTCATCTAAGAGGCCTGGATGTATGAACTTTTCTGTTTTATTGCTATAGTGATACCTCATGAGAGTATTTCTGTTAATGTTCCAACATGTGACATGGTAAAGTGTGATATGTTTAATTACTAAATCAGGTGATCGCTTAACTATACTTTGGGGAGACTCTGAAGAGTTTACATTCAGCTTTTGAATTCTTAAGTATACTTCAATCAGAACAGTTATATTCAAAGCCCAAGCCGTTCCAGAGTCCAGAGTTTCGGGTTACTTTGCCACCCCTTGGTCTCCATGGGGCACTGGCTCTGGAGCTCAACTTCACTCTAGTCCCTTGGATATGATGGTGCACTTTTGTATCCAACCTTCCTTCGCTTTCCTGTGTGTTCTGAGCTGTCTCTAGATTCATTCAGGTTCCGAGTACAATGTAAATGCTGTTCAGATTGTTATATTGTATTGCTTAGGGAGCCTATACCTGCCCAGTATAAGTACTTTTTTTTTATTTTTGTAAGACTTCCATCCAAGATTAGTTGAACCTATGGATGTAAACCTAGGGATCCAGAAGACTGACCTCAGATAGCAAAATGTAGCTGTTTCTCTTCCTTTCTTCAAGGTCTTGGTGACACTAGGAATTAGCCTAGAGCCTTCATATGGAGCTACATTCACCTCTTCCCCCTATTTTTTTAATTTGAATCTTTATTGGTACATTATATATACACATCATGA
The DNA here is from genome assembly GCA_004025085.1 of Thryonomys swinderianus. Taxonomy (NCBI): domain Eukaryota; kingdom Metazoa; phylum Chordata; class Mammalia; order Rodentia; family Thryonomyidae; genus Thryonomys; species Thryonomys swinderianus. The sequence goes on from PVIC010006788.1 coordinate 2,541, forward strand.
TCACATACAATATTGAGAATTTGTACCAGTACATGACGCAATTTAATTATCATTTTTTCCCATTCTCCCACCCACCCTAGAGCCTACACTCCCTATATACATAAACTGTGTTTCCCTTTTTTTATTACCACCATATTTTTCTACTTCTTGTTACTTACCCCTACACCCCATTTCCCTTTGAATATTTTCTATTTCACAATATCTACTATACATTTGAGAGCTCATTTACACCTTTAGTTTCTCATACCAGAGAAAAGATACCATATTTACAGATCTGTTTATTTACAGATCTACTTATTTCACTTATGAGTATGTCCTGAAGGTACGTCCATTTGAGTATAAATGACTCAAATTTATTCTTTAAGGCAGAGTATTACTCCATTTTATAGAAAAATCACATCTTCTTTATCCAGTCTCCAGTTGATGGGCATTTGGGTTGTTTCCAAGATTGGACTATCACAAACTGAGCTGCTATAAACAAGAGTGCACATATGTCACCGTGATATGAATCTTTAATCCTTTCATATACTTACCTGACAGGGGAATAGCAGGGTCAAATGGGACCTCTAACCCACGTGTTTTGAAGAATCACCACATTAATCTCTATAGTGGTTGTACCAGTCTACATTCCAACCAACAGTGGGGAAGGGTTCCTTTCTCTCTGCAGCCTCACCCATACTTATTGCTGGTTAATTTTGAAATAACGGCCATTCTTTGTGGAATGAGATGGAATCTCAGTGTTGTTTTCATCTGCATCTCTTGAATGACTAGTGATGTTGAACATTTCTTCACCTGTTTCTTAGCTTCTTTTACTTCTTCCTCTGAAAAGTAACTGTTCGTTTCAGATGCCCATTTTTTAATTGGGTCTTTAAATTGGGGGGGGTCTGGTTATTTTTAAGCTCTTTGTATATTCTATTTTACAGATCTAGAGAAAATAATCCTTTTTGGATTTCATCTGGAACCAGCAAGAGACCTAGAATGGCAAAAACAATTCTAGGCAACAAGGACATGGTTGGGGTATCATGATTCCCAACTTGAAACTATACTACAAAACCACTGTGATAAAAATGGTATGATACTGGCAAAGTAACAACCCAAAGACCAATGGAATAGATTAGAAGATCCAGAATCAACTTCAGATACATTATGCCACCTCATCTTTGACAAAAGAGCCAAATATCCTCAGTGGAGGAAAGATAGACTCTTTAATAAATGATGCTGAAAAAACTGGGCTTTGTCTTGCCAAAGATTAAGCTAGATCTCTCTCTCTCTCTCTCTCTCTCTCTCTCCCCCCTTATACTAAATTAAAATCAAAGTGAATTAGAGACCTAAATATTAAAACATAAACTCTAAACCTGCTGCAAAACAGGTTAGGTAGAACTCTTGGAGACATTGGGTTAGGGAAAGACTTTATGAACCAAACCTCTGTAGCACAAGAACTAGCAGAAAAAAAATCAACAAATGGGATCTCATCCTTTTAAAAAGCTTCTGTACAGCAAAAGAAGCCTCCAGGAGAGCAAAAAGACAACCAACAAATTGGGAAGAAATTTTTACCAGTGATTTTTTCAGATAAAGGATACTCTCTAGAATACACCCTTTTCTATTTTGACATAAGTTCTCAATAAGCTGCCCAAGCTGGGCTCCATCTTGGTCTCCTCCTTCCTCAGATTTTCTTACCTTCTGATACCAACTCTTCCTGCTTCCCCAGCTTACACTCCAGTGACACCATGGACCTTTCGGGTCAGAGCTGTGGTCTTACAGTAATACCGCCCCCCCCCCCCATCTTTAGCTCACTCTGGAAGCTGAGCTGGGTCACCCGAGCTCTGTGCTCTGGGCTGCTCCTGAGCAGAGGACAGGCTCCTGGGAGTTGGAGAAAGGTGCTCACGGCTCTCTCTGTTCACAGGTGGTCCCCATGCTCCCCAGGGTGTTGTGCGAGGAGCTCTGCAGCCTCAACCCCATGACAGACAAGCTGACCTTCTCTGTGATCTGGACGCTGACCTCTGAGGGCAAGGTAACAATGAATGGGTTGTCATTCATCACACCGTGTGCTGTGTGTAGGAGGTGACATCAAACTAAGGGGCTCTCAAAGGGCAGTCACATATGAATCACAGGTGCTAGTGTTCCTTGGATACATCACTGTAGAAAAGCCCTGGGTACAAATGTGCACTGTGAAGAGAGAGGGGGATGAGACCCCAGGCAAGAAGAGAGGGTACAGGACTGCCCGCAGGCCTGCTCTGGATGGGGGACAAAGCAGAGATTTATAAAGATGATTGGAGGAAAAGTTCACTTCCCAGAGCAACTGTGCATCCAGTGGGGGCCTGCTCAGTAGACTGTGCCTTCGGCAGTTCCTGTGGATGATTATAGTAGTCATGAAGAACATGGGAAATGTGTGTGCTGAAATATTAAGTGAATATAAACACAATGGAGTATGACTCTGCCATAAAGAAAAATAAACTTTAGTCATTTGCAGGAAAATGAGTTCACCTGGAGACCATAATGTCAAGTGAAGTAAGTCAGACACACAAGCCTAGATACTGCGTGATTTCTCTTACATGAAAACTCAACATATAAATAAAGAGCAAAATCAAAGACAGGGAAGTAAATCTTTCTCAAATGGGAAAGGGATCAAGAGATGGAAGCAAGAGAGAGAGGAAGGGAAAAAGAGAGGAATTTGGGATGTTCTGTACATGACCCACCATCACACAGCAGTGTAAATATTATGTACTGCAAACATGTACCAGCAAAAGATTAGTAAGTAAAAAGAAGAAGTTCCAAATAAAGATGGAGGATTGAATCCACACATTTACTTTCATTCTCTCCCAAAACCTCACTAAAGCAACAGTAGAGGTTTTTTTTTTAAAGACCAAAACCCACAAGGACAAAGAGAGTGGGAGAGGAGACAACAGCAACAACGTTTTGGAAGCTGGTAGCAGATGGATGAGTGGTAACTGACTTAGCAGTCCTGAGAAAGCTGAACCCTGAGCCAGCAGTGGAGGAAGCCCAGAAGCGAAAAATTCCAAAGCTGACAGCACCGGATCACTCTGCACGGTGGGCAGGGTAGGCGATACCGGGGCTGGCACCAGTGTGGGCTGAAGGTTAGTTCACTAGTTTGGCCCCCCAGTTTTTGTAGAGGGCACCGACTTATTTTGGGGCAAGACAGAGGAAAGGCTTGTGAATGAGGGCACAGCAAGTGCACCTGAAGGTGACACCTTCCAGAGGTGAGTGCATGTGAGCTGCCAAGAGTCGGATACTCCCAGCCACCTCTAGATCCCTGGGAGCCAGGCCCGAGAAGCATGAGGCCAGGGGGACAACCTTTTCCAAGGAACAGACTCTAACCCTGGGCTCTGCATCAACAGCTCAGCTCTGCCCCTGCATCAAAGTTTAGGTAGCTCCATGAGCCAGCATTCCTCAGGGTCCCACTTTCATGTTTGAGAGACAAGAAAGGCAAGTGAAATAAGACAGTGAACAAACAGCAAAAAAGCAACTAGGACGTAGCTGCTAAAAGGGTAAAGAAACTGTCCTTTATATCCTTCGAGAATTTTTTGTTTTGAGAGATAATTTCCGTGTCATAAGATCTAACTTTAAAAAAGAAACATTTGGAAGAAGAAAAAAGAAGTACTCATAGAAACTAAAAACAGGGTAAAACAAACAGGAGATTCAAGATTCTGGTTGGAAGGTGAAGTTGAGGAATTGTCCCAGAAAGAGAAAAGATTAAAAAAAAATTTAAAGAACCAGCTCAAGATAGGCAGCACCTGTTCATTGAGCATGCCAGGGAGACCAGAGAAAACCAGGGAGCAGAGTGATAAATAAATTAATTTTAGGAAAACCTCCCTCCTGGGGGAGATGAAAGAACTCACTGCCAGCCCAGGGACAGACACAAGTCACCTCCAAGACACACATTGCAGAACTTCAGGACCCAAGATGAAGGAAGAAGCATCTCTTAAGTTTCTACATAAGAATAACATCCAACTTTTCCACTCTGATCCTGGAAGCCTGGTAACAGAATATACTGTGTCCCCTTCTAAAAGGCTGTGGTGTCCATGCTGACCATCTGTGCCCAGACCATCTGAGCTGCTCATGACTCTGAGAGTGAGGACAGGCATTGCAGACAAGCTTGGTGTCACAGCGCAAAGCAGCTCACATACCATCTTTTTCAGGAAGTGTGGAGGGTGGCTTTACTACCATGCAGGAGCTGGTCTTCAGAAAGAAGAAGACAGTCTCTGTCAGTGACCAATGTTCTGGTGGTGGGAGGCTTGGGGTGCATTAATACAGGCAGTGCACAGAAGGGTCAGGCTAAGACGACCAACACATGTCCTAGCAAAGAGGAGGACTTGTGTGAAAAAGAAGAGTGCCAGTGTCCACAGACTGAGTTAGGGGTGACGAGTGGATCCTGGCAGCTCTGGCTGACTGTGCTGAGAGCAGCAGTTGGCTGTCACCGAGAAAGGGAGTGGAGAACAGCATAAAATAAATTCTATAGTGAAAAGTTTGCATGTAACAAACACCTAGTATATCCAGAAATAATAAGCAAGTTTAAGAGAAATACATCAAAATTAACATCAAAGTAATCAAAGACATAAAATTGGTTACCATAGGGAGTGAAAAGGACAGAGAGTTGCTGTTTTTCATAACAAGCTTTTAAAATATATATTTTAACCTCTTTTTTTTGGTGGTACTGAGGATCAAACTCAGGCCCTTGTGCTTCCAAGGTTGGAGCAGTACCACTTGAGCTAAAACCCTGGCCCTAGCCTTTTGTTCTTACATTTAAAAAGTTTAGACATGTGTTAAATAAAATAGCACACTGAACTTAGCATCCCTTTCTCCCAGATTTAACTTCCATTCATGTCAGTTCACTCACACATGTTGTAGTTCCTGACTAAAAAGTCTGGATGCTTTGTTATGTAACACAACGCCCTGAGCCCTTCTGACAGTGAACATTCCTGCCAGGTGCCAGCCAAACCCGTCCATTGTATGGTTCTCTGATCATCTCCACTTGATTTGCCCAAATTGGAATAAAAAAAGTTACACGCATGACATTTTGTTTTCATGGCTCCTAAATATCTGGGAAAAGTTCTTTTTTTAAGATTTAAGAGGCAATCATTATCTGAAATACAAGGAAGGAATTATTAATACATTGTGCCAGTAACCATACTCTGGAGGGGACGGGAGCAAGCATGGGAGAAATAATGAATGGAAAAAGACCAGAAGGAAATAAAACAGGATGCCAACCATGGTTGTGTTTGGGTAGTTAATCTGAGTAATTTTTTCTACTTTTTTGTATTTTCTAATGTTTTTTGAAAGCATGTATATCTTTTATATATTTACAGATGCTTATTTTTGCAAAAGTTTAAGTATATAGAAAATAAAAGCCCATAGAAGAAAACTAACTTGAGTCTACAGAAAGGAACATTGAGTCTGAATTATCCTGCCAGGATCAGACCCAAGAAATAAAAATCCGCCTGATCTAATGAGCTTCTAAAATACGAGCATCATAAACGCAGCACTAGAAAGCAGCGAACTCAGCACTCCTGAGAATTCTTGGAGCAGTGTCTGGTGCCCAAGCCTTTGCTCCCCTGAGGGGCTGGGGCAGATAGGAAGGAGGCCCAGGCCTGCAAGTTCCTGGGTCTCATCCAAACCACTCCAAATAGGAAGTATGAGGGTTTGGGCAAGAGACAGGATGTAGGGCAAGGTCCACTAACCACACTCCTTGTACTGTGGTTATCCAAACACCCTGCCCACACCAAGGGACCACATGAGAGGGAGACCAGTTGCTTAGTCCTGGATATGGTGACAGGTTCATGTCTCTTACCCATCAGGGTGCCCAGCATGAAAGACTGAATTCCACATCCATGGCCAAGGGAGCTTGTTCGAGACGCAGGTGAGGAAAGCTTGAGCTGGGCAGAGGGCACAGAGTGTGGAGCAGCTGGAGGGCAGGTGGGGGTAGGGTAGCCCTATGGTGACTTCTCTTGGCATGAGGGCTTAGACTTAGAAGGAGCCAGAGCCAGGCCAGCAGTATTGTGCCACCTCCACTGGTGGCCACCAGTGTCATTTGCAGGTGAAATGGAGAAAGCTTTGTAGTTTCCCTTAGGCTGCTAGAATGTCTCACCATTGGAGCAGACGTGGTTTGGTGTAAGAAGGCTGTTCTTGGGCCGGAGAATTAGCTCAGTGGTTCTGGTGCCTGCCTTGCAAGGGCAAGGTCAAGAGTTTGATCCCCAGGAACCACATACAATGCTGGGCGTGGAGACTCACGCCCACCAGCAATCAATACCACATACCACAGTGCTGGGAGTGGTGACTCACACCTGTAATCCCAGCACTCGGGAGGCAGAGACAGGAGAATTGCTGAGTTGGAGGCTTGCCTGGGCTACATAGTGAGCTCAGAGCCAGCCTGAACTACAAAGCGAGACCCTGTCTTAAAAAAAAAAAAAAAAGAAGAAGAAGGCTGTTCTTGTCAGTGTTTTGCAGTACTGAGGAGGGAGCCCATGGCCTTTGCACTGAGCTACATATCTAGCCCTTTTTAAATTGTTTTTGTATTGTATTTTGAGCCATGGTCTTGCTGTGTAGTTCAGGCTGGCCTTGAACTCATGGTGGTCCTTTGGCCTTGGTCTCTCCTGGGATTAGAGGGATATACACTGTGGCCACTGTGTAAGTTTTGAAGGAGGGTCTCACTGAGTTGCCAGGCTAGGCTTGAACTTGCCATCCTCCTGTCAGCCTTTCAAAATGCCAGGTGTGAGCCACCATACCAGGCCTCCAACTGATTTTTAAACACCTACTTGAATTTTTCAACCCTCACAAAAACATGGCTGTCTCTGCTTTTATTAAGCCAGTGCTCAGACTTTGGGGTCAGTAATTGCTGATGATCTGTTTTTAGCATATTTCTCATGGGATGGTTGTGCAGATGTTGTTCTCTGATCTAGACATTTGCAATTGTGTATTGTCTCAAGGGAAAAGTTACCACAACTACATCTTGTGTTTTTGTAAGATGCAACTGTGAAACTACAAAATCTGTGCGGCTGTGTCAGTTCAGTGGCCTTGTCACCTCCTGAACACCTGTGGCACTTCGCCTTCTGGCCCTTAGGAGTGTACAGGTACACACCCGTAGCAGAGAGCCTGCAGCATGAAGTTGCTCTGCAGACAGCAGGTGTTAAGCTGCGACGCGGGCCAAGGGCATCAGACCCGACTGGGCAGCCAATGTGTTTGAGGAGCAAAGAGTGAGAATAGGGCCCCCTGGTGACACTGCAATCAGAACAAGCCCTGTCGATCTTAATCTAGATCTTTCCTTTCATCTTTTAAAACTCTCCAAATTCTCATTGAGAGTAAAAGCCAAGAAGCCTTTACTGTGTCCTTTCCCTGTGCGCCTTCCTCCCCGCCCCACTGCTAGAAACACGTGTTCCCAGAGCTGTCTGCAGCAGACTCCGTCCCGCTGGAGCACCGTGCTGTCGGGAGAAGCTGTGCTTCCGGGCAGCGGTGTGCTTTGCTGAGCCGCCCTCCCCGCCCCCAGCTCCTGTGACCTGACAGGCTGAGGTCTGGTTTTCTCGCCACTGTCTTGTAACAACCCTGGTTCTGCCCCTGCCTGGGTGCGCTGGGGAGTCTTCCCGCCCTGCAGTGCACCAGTTCTAGACTGGGAGGGAACATGGGCAGCGCGGCTCAGCCACCCTTTACCTGAGCCTCCTGCCACTCAGTAGTCCTTGTGTGGGTAGCTGATGTCACTGTCCAGATCTTCATGCCTGAGACCTCTAACTCAGCCTCCCTCCCCTTCAAGACCTCCATTCTCCCAGCTGACACTTCTGGAAACCACAGTGCAGCCAGCTCGTCCTCTCGAAGTCTCTCTCCCTTTGCACATCAACCCTTTCCCCTCTTGTCATGCAGTAAAAAAATGCCCTGTTGCAAGCTGAGCTTAAACACTGTTCTCTGGATCACTTAGTGACATCAGCATCTGCCAAGCCCTACAGACTTGCAGTCACTGACACCTTCACATCTGTTCTGTCTGAGCCCTGCCACTCACCATGAGTGGGTACAGTTCTATCCCTGCAGCAAGCCTCTAGTCAGTCCCCTCATCCTGTGACCACATCATCACTCTGCTGCAAGTCCTTGCCATCTTCCCTGGGAATAATGGGAAACCTGCTCATGGCTTTTGCTCCCAACTGGTGTTAGATGACCTGTGGAAGCTGAATCTGCACCCTCACCCTGTTGCTCAGTGTCCCCTGAATACATCATGATCGGCCCCCAAAGCCCCATCTCAAACACAGCATTCAGAGGCTTCCCTGCCTCAGCCTCCATGTGACCATCCACCATCATTCCCAGTGCCTTGGCCTCTGCGCTTGCTGCTGTAGGTTCCTGTGGCCACAGGGAGTTGCACACCAGTGAGTCTACACCTCGAAGTCTGCAACATACTCAGGCAAGGCCACGAATGAGATTGTGTAACCTGGGGCTTCCCTCAGTGGTGAGGAGACAGGCTGGGTGTTGAGTTTCATCCTCAGGCACCATAGGGAAACCTTGCCTGGCCCCTGCTGGGGAAACAGTGGCTTCAAAAACTGCTTCTGAGGCTGAGAGCGAGGTCTCAGAACAGTATCTCTTTACTTACTAGCAGGGAGATGCACAGGCATCTTATTTCAGACCTGTAGTGAAAACTCTCAGACACCAGAGTTTTGCACCTCTTTTTTTTTTGCTTTTTTGGAGACAGGGTCTCGCTTTGTAGTTCAGGATGGCCCTGAGCTCACTATGGTGCCCAGGCAAGCCACTGCGAACTCAGTAATCCTCCTGTCTCTGCCTCCCGAGTGCTGGGATTACAGGTGTGAGCCACCACGTCCGGCATTGCACCTCTTTTATCTCAGCCTCCCAGGAGGCAGGGTTTACAGTCATGCTTTATCACACCTAGCTCATAATGAAATACTTTCATAAATGAAACAAAATAAGACATTTAGCATATAACATGGCCATGCAAAGAGTGAAAATGTCCTTTGAACTAGCTTTTCACCTGCATTTTCCTACTGTTATTAGTAGGTTTGACTTAAACCTGAAGACATGGGCCCTCGGAATAGTATGCAGCAGAGCAGCTGTCTGTGCTGTGTGTCTTTAGAACAGGGTGTATCAGCTTTTGTGAGATTGTCTACACTGATTCTGTTCAAAGAAAGGCTGGGCTGAGTTAGCATTTAGCTCAGTTCCAGCGTCTGCCTGGCAAGTGCAAGGTCCCGAGTTCAATCCCACATACCACAATGCCAGGCATGGTGACTTACGCCTGTAAACCCAGCACTTGGAAGGCAGAGGCAGAAGGATTGCTATGAGTTTGAGGCTAACTTGGACTACATAGTGAGTTGAGGGCCAGCCTGAACTACAAAGTGAGACCCTGTCTCAAAAAACTAAAAAAAAAAGAAAAGAAAAGAAAAGAAAAAAGAAAAAGAAGAAGAAGAAAGAAAGGCTGAGCTGAACTGACCTGGAGCCAGCTGTGATTTTATGCTTCCTGTGAAGGCTTCAGAATGGTTCCCCCATCACTTCCCACACTTTCCTTTCTTCCTCCCTCCTCCACCTCTAGCTTCCTCCCCAGGACCTTAGCCTCTGGAAGATGAGCCCTGGCATGTGCCTGTAACCCCAGTTCTTAGGAGGCTGAGGCAGGAGAGACTCCCTCTGGAGACCAGTCAGTGTGGCCTGGAGCTCTGCACAGCTGCCATGGCCACTGGAAGGGCACTGTCCAGATATTTGGAGTACAGTGGGCCTCAGTCCTGCTCTTACAACTTCCTTTTTTAAAAACTTGGCTTTTTTTTTCTTTTTTTTTTTTTTGAGACAGGGTCTCGCTTTGTAGTTCAGGCTGGCTCTGAGCTCACTATGTAGCCCAGGCAAGCCTTGAACTCAGCAATCCTCCTGCCTCTGCCTCCCGAGTGCTGGGATTACAGGCGTGAGCCACCACGCCCGGCAAAACTTGGCTTTTTTAAAAGAGGAAACCTGGGGCTCCCTGTGTCCCAGTGGGCCTGGCATGGGACAGGCCTTGTGGGCATCCCTGTTCACTGCCTAGCCAGTACACAGGCTCTGGTCTCTGCAGTCACAGGACCTCCTCTGGGAAGTCAGTTTCCTTTGCCTAAAAGACGCGCTCTGCCTCTTGATATCTTCCAGCCCCTCCTCTTTCTGCCCAGGTTTTTGGTTGTTTTCAGTACTGGGGACTGAACCCAGTACTGAACCCAGTATTTATATGAGCTACATTACCAGTTAGTCCCCCTTCTGCTTGAGACAGGATCTTGCCAGGTTTCCTACCCCGGGGTTGCTCAAACTTGTACTGGTCCTACCTCAGCCTCCCAGAGTATTGAATCTAGTCATGTGCCACCATGCCTCGCTCACCCAAGCCATTTTTCAGGTACCTTGTTCTTAGCGTTTTTGACTTCTTTGACAGCCATTTCCCTTACAGTACCCCAAGGATGATGGCTTTTTACTTAGAGCTGGAAGAAGCCAAAAAAAATCAGCACCATCCTACCTTCCACCACTCTAAATTGCATGGTTTTGTTTTAGTCAGGGAAATATTCTTTCTTTCTAATATTAAGCCTTTTGAGCCGACTATTTTACATAGGAAGCCCAGAGTCACTGCAGAAATGATTTTATACCCAGTTATTTAAAATTATAAATTAAGCCCATTCACACGTTTTTTGAGCCAGTGAGTCTTACTGAGGTGCTGACACTTTTCAAAGAATAAATATGTGTAGAATTGAGCAGGGCATTTTGGTGTTTCCTTGTACCTTTGCATCTACAAACTATAGGAAAGCAATCTATATGTGAGGCGGGCCTATTTGGTTTCTTTTACTGCATCATCTATTGTCTGTTTTATGGGCTTCCGCTGAAATCTCAGAAAAAATACCTAAGTCTTTAGGTCTGCATCCAGCTTGGCTAATGCCAGGAGTGTGTGACTTAGGCACAGATGCTTTCCTAGCCATGTGCCTTCGGCCGTGTTGGCCCCGTACCGAGCCTGACACCCTGAGAGGAGCATCCAGAGGTTGTCGGGCTGTTCAAAGCCTGCACAAAGAAGTGACCAAATCCTGTGATGAAGCAAAGGGGCAGGACACGATCTTCTTTCTGAAGAGTTTTGTTTATGCCTCTCCTCGTGGCTTTTCTCTTTTCCATGAAAAGCCCTTTGTCCTCTGTCTTCTGCCACTGGCTCTGGTGATGGACTGGGCACCGATGTGAGCAGTTTCCAAATAGGAAATTAATGAGGTGTTGCATCCCGGGTGGCTGCCTCTCGTCCCCTCAACCCGGCCCCTTACTTTCCTGCTGCTTTCTCTGCAGGCTGTGGGTGCCCTCCATGTTCTGCAGCCCTGCCCACAGGCAATGCCAGGCTTTAGGGACATCTCTTCAGGTCCATCCTAGAGCTACGACCCACTGGCAGGCTCTGCTGTGAAGGCCTGTCACCGAGCAGAGACTCCCCTCAGCCCTGCATATGTTTAAAGTGACAGTCAAGACAGATTTTCCAAGATGCAGAGTGGAGGTGAGGGGAGCACTGCCGGAGCCAGCCGGACAAAACAGCGGGGTTGTGAAGTTGAGGGGTGTGGATTAAGAAAAGAGAAGACAGGAAAATGGGCTCAGGAGGACCTCTCAGTCAATACTGAGCAGGCACCCGTTTATTGAGCAGGTTTTATTTATACTTTTTCAGAGGGCCACCATGGCCTCAAAAATGGTTACATTTTATCTTATGAGGGAAGAAAAACAGGAACAAAGCATTTGGGAAATCAGTACATAAACAGGAGAAGGATGTCAACTAGCACACACTTAATTAACTCTATTAGAATTTAGTCCTAACCTACACAGGAACAGGATGGAAAACGTGTTGCCAACTTGAGGAACAGTGGTCAGGGGTCCAAGTCAGAGGTTGTTTACCTTCCCAGTCAGGCATCCCAATGCAGTGATCCAGAGGTCGCAGATCATCTTGGGAGCTGGGCAGCACTGTTTGGTATCGAGCAGAACTCACAACTGCTAGTTGGTGCAGCACCCAGTGCAGATCTCCAGGCCTGAAAAGAGTCTCCTCCAGCAGGGTCTGCTTCCCACAGAGGACGCCATGGGAAGCTTCGGCACTGAGGATGGAACTTGGTGTCTGTGAGCCCTGCCTGAGAAGGAGGCAGCAGAGCAGAGGGGCCCATCAGGCTGGGCAAAGGTGCTGCAAATAAGCAGGCTCCAGGGAATGGGCAGGGAACTCGTTCTGCTAGGGAAAGGCAAGAGCGTGAGGAGGACAGAGGCATTGCAGAGGCTTCACTCCAGCTCAGTGGCCAGAGGTTCCAGGGACAATGGCATGTGCACCCATGGCTTCAAGAAGGCCGGGCACTTCTTGGGATTTTGAGGCCATTCTTAACCTTCCTGTGTCTGTGGAAACCAATGCTGCTGCAGGGCACCTTGGTCATCTGTCTGGCACATCCTGTAGGAGGAAGGACAGAAACCCCAGGAGGCCCCATCACAGAGGGGTCCCCAGGCCCGCTTATGATGAGGAAGTGGGGTGTTGAGTGGGAGCTGTCACCCCTGAACCCACAGGCACAGGTTTCCAGCACAGTGTGGACATGCAGCAGGAAAAAGCACTGGGTTTGGAAGGAGGGAGAAACAGAAACAAACTAACCCTCCAGGGGAGATTTTTGTGACCACAAGAATGAGGAGGTCAAGGCCCTGTCATTTTAGAAGAGGCTGGCGCAGTTCTGCCCAGGAAATGTGGGTGTGCTCCAAGGACAAGCTCAGGTTGACCCCTCTGGAGGCCACACTGGCACCCTCAGCCTGTCAGGGACACCTGGAACTGGCACCGAGCACCTGCTTACCGCAGTGGAAGACTGAGGCGTGCTCTAGTCCCTTGGATAGGGGTCATTCCTGGAGTAATCTGAAAAGTATAAATGAATTTCAGTATTTCTGAAGAAAAAACTAAACTCATAGATTCAAAACTCTTACAAGGTTCTCTGTACAGGTCCCACAGGAGCTTCATGGGGTAGTGGGCTTCTGGGCTAGGCTGTCCTCTGGGAGGACCTGGGGACCCTCCAGAAAACCATTTTTGCAGGGCACTCTCTGCAAGGCAGGGAGCAGAGATCTGACTGAGAGGAGGGGTCTTCAAGCCCAGCTGGGAGGCCCCGTTTCTGACTGGTGCTCTGTTTTAGCATCCCTCCTCATCTCACCACTGTTGTCTGTCGCTCAGGAACCCTGGTCCCACTTGCACAGGCGCAGCAGCCCAGCTCACCTCCCTCATCCCTCACCTGCAGAGATCCCTGGGCTCTGAAGTGAGTGTGCTCTGCTTCCCCATCTTCTCCTTCACTTGCCTCCCTCAGGCTGATCTTCCTATCACCTCCACTTGGACCCAGATCCCACAGTGCTGTGTTCCCGTCTTCCTTCTGTGCTGGCTGCTTCTTCTCTCCCCACAAATGCAGCGTGTGCCCTGTCCTGCACATGCATTGCCGTCCTTCCTGCTGTCCTTAGCATGGTCTGCACTGATGGCTCCCTGGGCTCTCTGACTGACTGCCATGGTGTGGTTCCAGGCTGGGCCAGTCGAGAGTGGCATGGCCCACAGAGCCCTGTCTACCCTGTCTCAGGGTCTCAGGCAACTGTCCCTTCCTTTCTTCCTGATGTGACATTGATGGCTACTCACCCAAACTAATGAAAATACTTCCCCCTTATAGCCTCGCTGTGTGAGTGGAGATGTCCAGAGACCTCTGGGGCCTGATGATCTCGGTCCAGGCCTAGCAGGGTCCAAGCTGCTTAAGGACAGCAGCTTCTGACTCCTCTGTGTGACACCAGAACACACTGTGCACACTCAGTGCTCCGTAAATGTTGCACATATATGCAATATGGATGAAGAAAAACCTGGAAAAAATCCTCCCTGCCTCTCACAAGCTGTCTGTCTTGCAGATCCTGGAGGAATGGTTTGGCCGGACCATCATCCGTTCCTGTACCAAACTGAGCTATGAGCATGCACAGAGCATGATTGAGCGGCCAACTGAGAAGATCCCTGAGCAGGAGCTGCCCCCCATCTCCCCAGAACACAGCAGTGAAGAGGTGCACCAGGCTGTCCTGAACCTGCACAGGATCGCAAAGCAGCTCCGCCAGCAGCGCTTTGCAGATGGCGCACTCCGCTTGGACCAGGTTAGTGTTTCTTGCTAGATTTGACTTGTGTCTGATGCCAGGGTGGACGAGAGGCAGCATGCCCACTCCATCTCAGCCCCTTCCTCGCCACTTAGCCACAGCCATGCTCCCACCCACTCTGCAGGCCCCCATGTGTCCATGAGGCCTGGTGACAGGAGCCATGGCAGAAGGGTGCACTTGTGTGTGTGGCTCCGTGACCTAAACACCAAGTCTTTTATAGAAGACTATGTCTAGGATATGATGCTCACCCAGGTTCTGGCCTTGAGTCCCTTTTCATGGAATTCAGGAGGTAGCTGGCTGGTGTCTGATCCTGAGACTCAAAGGTCTTTTCCACCCCATCTCCCCAATCTGTTTACAAATCCACATCCATCTTGGACGCAGCAGAGCAATGAGAAGCATGTAGAATGTCAGCTCTGGAAGCCAACAGTAGTCCCAAGTCCCAAGTGGTGCTGATGACTCGAACATCATAGTGTCTTCAATCTGCTGCACCTAGGCAGCCATTGCCTACACCTGAGGCAGGTCCATGTCCCAGAGTTGCCAGCTGTTTCTTTGTTGTTTGTCAGAGTGACCCTGAATGTTGTAGCATGGCAGCTTTTCCTTTTCCACGTGCATTTCATACCACATTGTGTGCCAGGGGAAGTCCCCGTGTCTGAGCAGTGCAGTGGGCAGCAGCAGGGCACTGGGTTTGGGGGATTGATCCTCCTGGTGGCACAGCTTGCCTCTTTCCTGGGCCTCTCTTCTGGAGCTTCTGAAAGGCCTGTTTTAAAGCCTTCCGGTGAAGCTCTGATTTAATTGTATCTCCTGTCACAAGCATGTGTGGAGGCCTCTTAGAAGCCATTGCAAGTATGCACAGCCCAGGGCTCAGAGGAAGTGAGCTCCTCTCAAGACAGTGGCTGAGCGGCCTGGGCTGCTCCCTGAATGCATTCTGCTACTCAGCTGCTGGGTAGATGCTACCATATTGGCTCTCTAGCTCCACCTCCTTCTCCAGTTCCAGACTGGCCATCTGCCTGGCCTCCTAAACCCTCCCACAGCCATCTTGCCAGTACTCAGCCTTCCTCTGCAGAAACTTGTCACCATGACTGTTCCTCACATGCTTGCTCAACATTGCTACTTCCTGTGCCCTGCCAGGGACTTGTGCACATCCCAGACCTGGCTATGTCAGTGGCCCCTATTGTGATTATGCAGTTTTACTAAATATTAGGTCAACTGATCAAATATAAACAAAAAAGTGTGCTCTTTATGTAGACTATTTTGGAAAGACCTGGATGTGTCCAAATTTTACCCTTTGAATGAGACAACTATAAAGAGCAGAAGAAAAGCTGACATTTAGGGAACATTTATACTCAAATTGCCTTATAAGTGTCTTAAAGACAATGAATTGATAAAAATGACATGGAAAGCTAATTAGCATATTTTAAGCCTTTTTTTCAAAGAAAGTGAATGATGTGTTTATATAAATCAAGCTAGACCACATATGTACTTCTTCTGCATAACTCCCTTCTTTACCTGACTTCTAGAATAACTAACCTCCTGCTGCTGTAGCACAACTGAGTGGTTTCTGCTGTAAGATTTGGAGCCTCCCCCCACAGGCTGATGTGCAGTTCATTTGGATTAAATCCATGAATGCCGCAAGTACTCAACAAACTAGAAAAGACCACAGGTGACCAGGCTGCTCCCCCAAATGGGAGTGAGTACAGGTTGTTGACAGATGAGCTGTGGTTAGCAGGTCTGAGCAGTGGATGTGTGTTGAAAGCGGTAGGTATCCCTTAGGGGCCATCTCGATTTACAAAGTAGAAAGCAGAAGTCCCTGAAGGTTCACTGAGCTGCTTCTGTGCAAAACATCGAGGAGTGCTTTGTTCAGTTTTCCTCCATTTATACTATGCTGACTTAAGAGAAAGAAGTTTTCCTTCAGGGGGCGGGGGGGGGTCCTCAAAATCCTGACTAGGTTATGGTTAATTAATGTTTGAAAAATAATAACTTTGCATCTTTGGACTTGATTCCTTGATTCCCCAGAAAACAAGCCCATGGACCCCCAGCATTAGAAAGGGAAGACATCAGTCTCCCGCAGCTGGGACACTGGTGAAATTGTTCATAAATCAGCTAAATGGCCCCATTCAGAAGTCACTGTGTTTGTTTTCCTGTCCCTACTGCCTGTTTTTTCCCTCACAAAAATCCATTTTTCCTGGGTGCTTTCTGAGTAGCCCACTGTTTAGAGTTGTTCTCTGAAGCGTTATGAACCTCAGCTCGCTATGTCTATGGTTTTATGCGGCAATCCAAAAAAAAAGACCTCCTTTTGTGCTGGCTTCAGTGAGAGATTAGCCTGAGAGGAGATGCCCTCCGTGTCACGCAGAGGACCCTGGGCTCAGCATATATCTGCTGAATCAGCTCTTCAGAGGTCCAGGCTAACGGCATACACACAGGTGGCACCTGTGTGGACAAGGGGCAGAGCTCAACCTCACAAATACAGAGCAGCTGGCCACTGCCCAGCCTGAGTCATGAGTGCAGCCCCAGGGCCATGTCTGTGTCTTGTCCCGGGTCTCTCTCAGGCAGTCCTGTAGCTGGCCGTGCGTGCTTGCCATCACAGAGCCCACAAGCTTTCCCTGTCCCGTGATGGGAAAAGAGCTTCAAGATAGTGAAAGGCCCGATGCCTTTCACTGGGTGCTCGAGCCTGGCTCCGTGAAATGATTCTCCTTTGCTTCATGCCTAGAAAATCCAATGCAGCCTTTGCCTTGAACTCTGTGGTGGGACAACCTGAATAATTTCCGTTTTCAGTAGTTTTTCCTCTCCCTGTTTTCTGCTGCTGTGAAAATCCAAGGACTTAATATAGATGCTCATTTTATTTATCTCCTTGTAACATGTCTCTCCTGTTTCTTTAAAGGAGCTCTGATAATGGGGCCCAGCTTTTTTGTGTTTTAGCCAAAGAAAGCACAGAGGTTTATAATCAATCACCTGCATCCTGAGCTTTGGGAGAGCGAGCTGAGGGAGACCCTTCCCTGGCCTGGCTCCCGCTGACAGACTTCATGAGGGGTGGGGCACAAAGCCTGCCCCTGCCTGACTTTGGGGCGACAAGCCTCAGGTGTCTGTGGGGTTCCATCTTAGCCACTGGCTTCAGAAAGATAGAGGGGGGACAGGTAGCAGGCTGCCACATAGAAACTGAGTATAAGCATCTCAGGAACACTGATTTGGGGAATGGCACATGGTGCTTTATGGGGCTTTCTCAGCCTGCTGTGCATGAGGGGTTCTGAGAAAAACTATAGGGGCCCCCGGGTCCCCAGGCAGGCCATGGCCTGGGAACAGTGTAACTGCTGAATTCAGAGGGTTTTGGAAGTCAGTGAAGAAACTGGTGTTTCCATCTTGGAACTAGGAACCTCCTCCAACTAGAGGACCTTTTACTGAGTTCTGGGCTCCATCTTCTATGAATCTTACTGACACAGTTTTTTTGGGTTTTTTTTTTGTTTTTTTGCTTTTTGGAGACAGGGTCTCGCTTTGTAGTTCAGGCTGGCCCTGAGCTCACTATGGTGCCCAGGCAAGCCGCCACGAACTCAGCAATCCTCCTGTCTCTGCCTCCCGAGTGCTGGGATGACAGGCGTGAGCCACCACATCTGGCATTGTGGTATGCGGTGTTGATTGTTGGTGGGCGTGTCTCCATGCCCAGCATTATATGTGGTTACCGGGGATCAAACTCAGGTCCTTAGGCTTGCAAGGCAGGCGCCGGTACCACTGAGCTAACCCTCCGGCCCCTGACACAGTTTTGAAATCCAAACTTCAGACAGTTTCTTTGTAGATTCTTCAGACAATTTCTTTGTAATTGTAAAGATAACCTCACTTTTTTCTTTTCAATTTGCAGTGCTGGGGGCCCAACCCAGGGCCTCACATATGCTAAACAAGTGTTCTGCCACTGAGCTATAGTGTAGCCCCAGCCACTAAGATGACCTTGTTTGTGGAAATTGCCCCAATTTCTCTGGGACCCAAGCTGCTGGGGATGCTGCTGTGTATGACATTGACCCAGCCCAGCTGTGAGTCAGGGCTTGGCAGACTTCTGTATGGAGCCAGAGCAAGCAGTGTGGGCTGGAGGCTCACTGCTTACGGGTCTGGGCAGCCCACGTGCTTGATCTGGGTAAAGGTGGTTTTATACCAACACAACTTTCATGTAGCACAAAATACTATTCTTCCTTGGATTATTTTCAGCTGTTTCACAATGTAAAACCTATTTGTTCCTAGGTCACAAGCAGGCATGGCTGTGGCCCCCATGTTGGTGATCCCTGTGTCAGTGACCAGCAGGCATCAGCCCCATCATGCAGTGAGCTTTAGCAGCTCATCAGCACTGCCCCAGGAAGCCTGGCTGGCTAATGTGGAACAGTGGAGAGTTAGCTCTCAGGATTGTTTTGTGCAATTAAGTAAATTATTCTTTTAATTAGCACCATGCTTAGCAGGTCCAATTAGAGGCTGGAAGCAGAGGAACAGATCCATTTAGCTCCAGTTCCCTCAGCCTGTTTATGGTTGGGTCGCTTTCATCAGCCAGAAGCCAAAGTAGCAGAGGCGCTCGGCCTCTCTGCAGGCTCCTCACGACCCACCACCCTCCCTGCACCTGCCCCAGTGCTTTAAACATCATGTATTTAAAAAAATGGTGGAATGTTCATTTCTTGAAACAAACTACACTGAAGAGAAGGAAAGAATTGGCTCGAGACCCACCCTGTTTAAAGGTTAACTTCTCTTGTGGGGTCAAGACTTCACTGAGCTCTGGGAGGCTTGTGGACAGCAGAAAGCACTTCCCATACCAGGCTGGTAATGAGCTTGAAAAGCCCAGATGTGCTTCCTAGAAGGCAATACCCTGAGACAGAGCCAAAGGAGCCACCTGATGGTGGTCAGGAGAGACGGGGTGGTGTGGGGGATGCCGGGTAGGAAGGTGCCACCTTGTGTGACCTTGCTCCATCTCAAGGAGGGTAGAGAAGAGCCTATCCTGGAGAGGTAAGAAACTAATTCATCTGTTGCTGGTACTGTTTGGATGAGAGGAGAGAGCCTGAGTGGGTTCAGGTGCTTCACACAGGCCAGCAGCAATGAATGTAAAAGAAAGTGTTTAGAAGGGCCAGAAGGTAGCCAGGGACAGACAGCCATGCCCTCTCCCATGATGCTTCCAGCAACCTTGGCTGCAGGGTAGCATCTGCCAGTATATCTGCCCCTGGTCAGAAGGGGAGTCGGTGCAAAGCCTCATCAGAATTACTCTTCACAGCAAGCCTGGCTTCTAGAAGCTTCCACCTGCTTTCAGGTCCTTCTGCATGCTCATCTCTTTTAGAAGTACCGCACACACACCTTGCACAGTCGCTGCTGTGACTGCTCCACTTCTTCAGCACCCTGAGGATTGAACCCCAAATCCTATGCAGAGAGGTTTAAATGGCCAGTTCTACTTTTCCTAAGCAGCCAGTCTGTGCCCATGCTCTTTATTTATTCTTCTCACCCATCCTGGTCATGTTGTCTGTTGGCTTCCTTGAGGCTGTGAGTTCCTGAAGGGCAAAGACTCCTTGTTTTTCACCAGATGTTTCATGATCCCTGTGCATAAATACCAGCCTTTTAAAGGAGGGAACAGAGCTGACAGGGCAGAGTGGCCTGTGGCTCTAGAGGAAAGTGCTTTTGTGGAAGAGAATTAGAAGCACATTGTCTAACAGGGCAGGTCTCCCCTGTGAATTAGAGGCCTGGGTGTTTGACTGTTTGCTGAGCACCCAAGGTTTAGAACAGGTGTAAGTAGGACTTTGTCATGGAGGAGCTACCCAGATAGGTGTGGGGCCAGGAAGCTTGGGAACCTAGGGGCTGCAGCACTTCTGAGTGGCCTCCTCACTTCCATGTTCCTCTCAGGCCAATGTGTGTGAGAAGCAGAGCCCCCAGGCAAGGTAATGCCCACTCCCAGTGTGGCCAAGTTTGGCTCCCACTAGCTAGTCAGCACCAGCCACTCCAGCCCCACAGATGGGAGTGAGGTGCACAGTGAGCAAAGGTCTCCAGGCCAGCGCTCCCTCAGCCAGCTTCTGGTTTGCCCAGATGGGAATGACCTCCCTAAGACAGGTTCTGTGTGGGTGCTGCAGGGCTGCCCTGGGAGGGAGCTCTGGTCACTTCCTAGCCAATGTTGGGCATGACCCAGGTGACCCAAACAGAACCCCTGGCCTTTCCAGGGGACACTGCAGGGAGACCCACACTCTGCCCAGAGAGACCTAAGAAACCTGTGCGGCTTCACTGGGCATGGACTGCACCCTACTCCTCTCAGAGAACTGGCTCTTCTTGCCAGATGACCAGAACCCACCTCCTCAGGCCTCTCCTCCAGGTAGTTGGTAGCACTCACCATTGGGAACCAGTCGGGCTCCCTTTTTCTCCATGGGACACACTGCACCCCTTTGCCCTGCCCATGTCACACCCACGTCATTCGAATATGTGCCAAGTAGCTACGTAAGAGATGTGGAATCCTTTGACGTTAGTAAAACTTGCACTGGAGAAAGGGAAGCCTTGCAGCTGATCTTTAGATTTTGACCATGACCACTTCTTGGGCTCGGCCCAGTGGATGGCAATGTCCCTTGTTCAGTAAGCCAGAGGTTCTGCTTCCCAGGCCAGGGCCCTTCCATTCTGTCCACCGTCTGTCCTAAACATGGACGCCACCTTGAGTTTCCCTGAAGGCTACCCATACCTCATCACTCAGGAACCTGCAGGCATCTAGACCAGTAATATTCTCAGAACTGCTTAGGGAACAAGATACAGAATTGCTGGCTTTTATTTTTTTCAAGCAAGGGCATTTCCTTTGGAGAGCCAATTAGCATCTATTATGTACATTACTGTGTTATCTTCATCTTTTATCAATGGAAACATTTAGCACCAAAAAGAGATATAATTTCATAACATCAAGTAGTCTTTTATATTGAGTTGGTTGACCTTTGTGAAAACCTATTGGATCTTGTCATCTTTGTCTCATTGTTACATCTCAGACTCAGAACTACTTAATTTATGTATCAGCGTCAAACAGCTCTGGTCTGTGGAGGCTCTCAGTTATGTACTCTTTCTGTGAACAGATTGCCCCACTTCCTGCTATCCCCAACCTTCCTTCTCCTCCTTTGCTGCCTTTGCAGAGCCTGAGTCCACTCACCACACCTGGAACCCCACACAGCCCCTCCCTCCTAACTGTGCTTCAGGTGGAAAACCTCCTCTGCCCCAGTTACCTCAGCCTCTGTCTCTCCCAGGCTGCCTGATACTGGGCCTTCCTCAGTGGCTTTCATCCATTTGCTTTCTGGTTTTGCTTTCTTTTTTCTTTTTTTTTTTTCATTCCCTTTGTTGTCCTGCTCTCTCATGCTTCACTAAGTCACCAGCTGGTTATAACACTGGGAAGACACCCAAGTCTGTGGGGCCTGAGCCATTGTGCCCATTTTACAGCCTCCGTTCGAAATGGGGCTTCTGCTATCCCTTGAGAAAATTCCACATTCCAAAGGAATGACAGTATTGTAGCACAGTGAGTTTTATTTATAGTACTGTTTGTGTTCCCATTTTGAATGACATATGACAGACGTTGTTAAAGAATTTTAGAGACTTTAAATTATTTTGTAATTTGAGAATATTCCATTTAATTTATCTTTTTAATTTCCCACATATCTGCCCAGTACAAAGCACTCTGGGAACAAAGAGAAGACAAGGACATTATCCCAGCCCATGGGCCAGAATAAGGTCACTGTAGAGGGCAGAGACAGACCGGCACACAGAAGTCTCACTGCTTGGTCTAATGGGACTGCTCCAAAAGCGGGCTACAAACATGGTTATTCCAACTGAAGGTTTGTCTTCTGTACAAGATGGGAGTTAGCCATTTGTTGTTAGAAAACAGTAGAAATACTGTAAACAAATTAGAAATTACTCGCCCCTTGAATTATAACCCCATGCGGTAGATGGAAGTTCACCAGCATGTCAGGAGAGGAGGCAGCACCCAGGGAGACCCCTGCAGGCCTCTTACCTCTTGTGGGCATTTAGCTGGCAGCCCCTAAATAAGAAAATCAGCTGAGAATGGCATAGTCCGTACATTTGAAGAGAGCCTCTGCCCTGCCTGCCCATGCTGGCCAGGCGGCCAGGCAGGATGAGAGCCATTTGCCACCATCTGTGAGTTCTGTGAATGGTGCAGAACTTCCCGCCATTACCCTGTCTGCTTCTCTCACCAGTGCTGGGCCTTTGTTCTGCTTCCCAGGGCAGCGCCCTGACACACTTGGGACCCCTCAGAGGGGAGCAGAACACAGAGTCGTGCCTCACTTGGCTGCATGGCTTCCTCACTGAGCTTTTAAAATAATCATCTCTTTCAATTCTTTATCAGGCATTGTACCCATATCAGTTTCTTTGATTGGTAGAAGCTGTTGAGTTACCTTGATTTCCCATACTTCTTGTGTTCCTGTGTTGAGACATGTGCATCTGACACCTGAGATAGCTGTACTGTTTTTTTATAGGGTGATCTTCTTAGTAAGCATTTTCTCCTGAAGATGTGTCTTGCTGAGTTGTCTCATGCTGCAATGTTGGCTTTATTTCCAGCCAGCCTGCTTCGTTGGCTGTGCTAATGATTTGGGGCACAGTTGCTACCATGGAAGAGTCAGATACCCTGCTGTCTCTATAGGCCCTACAAAGATGGGCATGCTGAGGCAGTTCTGACTGGTGAGGTGAAGTGAGTAGGGGGAACGGGCCTCCCCGTGAGGCTACTCCTGCAGCGGGAGGGCCCCTGGGCATGATGGGTTTTCTCAAGGACCACTCCTACTAGGTCTGCCCCTAACGCAGCCGTCTGGCACTGCCGGCCAGCAGTGGGAAGAGTGTGGTGGGGTACTTGTCCTCCTGTCAGTCAGTGGTACAGACCCAGGAGCATCACAAGGAGAGGGGCTGGCAGGAACCACACCGCCCTGAGCTCACGTGTGTCCTGACTCACATTGTGCTGCCTGCCTGCACTGACCTCCCTTAGGTCCTTTCAGGTCATGCTTCTGCTCCCTCAGCCCAGCCCCTTCGCTCTCATGTGGCGATTTACAGCATGGACCTGGGTCTCTTTCCCATAGCAGAACATTAACTCTTCTTTGCCTCAGTTTCCTTGTGAGTGAAGATCATAACAGTGCCTGTATTGAGATGTTTTATGGATAAACGCAGAGCAGGGCCTGACATGCAGCCCCCAGCGATGTTGAGAGAGACCACATTTCTGTCTCCATAGAAGGCCACCTTCTGACAGAACACAGGAGGGTGACAGTGCAGGGCCAGGTCCACCTGCAGCCCTGGAGGCCTTGAGTGGGAGACCCAGGAAAGTGGAGCACTGCCTCCTGCTGGCCCATGAGCCCGGGGCAGTCTGGCATCCTGGGTGAGAGCAGGGAGCCCAGGAGTGGCGTGGGAGCAGGTTGGGCACGCTGGTCCACAAGCAGGAGTAAAATCACACGCAGGGATGGGAAGAGGGTGCTATTTCCCCTCACACTCTAAGCCACCCCATGAGCAGCCAAATATTCCCCTGTATAAATAGACTGCAATGTGCAAAACTCCCTAAAGTTGTTGCAGAAAGAATGATTCTGGTGTGTGTTGTTATAAATAACACTGCTGTTAATATCCTTAGGCATAAAGTTAAAAATTATTTTGAGTTATTTCCTTGGTAATACCATCTTAAAATTATGATTTGAAAGAAATTAGCTTTTTTGCTCTTTAAAACTAACTTGCATTTTCTTAAAAAGTAATATATATTTATTTTATAAAAATTTCAAAATAAAGAAGCAAATAAAAATTTACCTATTACCTAGTAGGGACTCTGTTCAGATATCCTAAGAATGTATACATTAGAGCTTTTGGCCTGCAAAGCTTTTCCTGGAAAGGTTGGCCCAAGTGCAGCTCTCCCAATAGGGACAGTCAGACACTGTCACATCTAACAAAGTGAGAGGTTGTGGCTTTGTTTCCTCCTTGATTCTGCAGGGGCTGGAGGATGCTTCCTTGCTATCCTGAACTCCGTGCTCTCCCTGGGATCCCTAACTCTGCAGTCCCCCTATGGCACATCTGTGGAAGGGTAGATCGTGCACTGTCCCTGGGGTCGCCTAGCACTGTGTGCTTCAAAACCCCAACTACCTTTCAGCAGAATCGCTTTTTCCCTACTTTACCTACAGTCACATGCATCCTTCCTAAGGCACAGGCTGTACACAGTCATGTGGCCACCACTACAGCCAAGATGGGGAGCCGTTTGGCTGGCCCAGAATCATCCTGTGTGCCCCTCAATGTACAGCCTGTCATCTGCCCTAACTCATCTGTCAGTGGTCTTGCCTGTCAGCCACTGCCCCGTTTTCTGTCTGTGGTCTTGCCATCTCTGGAAAGTCTCATGAATGGAAACTTTCAGTTCCAGTTTAGCTTCTTCCACGCAGTGTGAAAGTGCAGCTTGGTCCCTCTGTGATGTTGTGGGGACCTGTGCTGGTTCCCATTGTTGCGGAGTTGTGTTTTTCTGCATCTTATATGACTGTTTGCATCCTGTTTACCAGCTGATGGACCCCTGAGTTGGACTGTATGAATACTGCTGCGTCTGCCTCCAGATGTCTCTACAGCCATTTTCCTTCCCCTGGGGAAATACCAGAGGCAAAATTGTTAGGTCTTGTAGTGCATACTAAACCATATAAAAAACCACTCTGCCAAAGTGACTGTGCCACTCTCATCAGCAGTGTATGAATGTTACATTTCTTTGCATGCCTGTCAGCACTTGATATTGTCAGTTTTTTATTTTTTCACCCATGCTGTTAAGTGTGTGGTGGTATCAGCTAGTGATTTTAACTTGCCTTCTCCTAGTAACTTGTGATGTTAAGCATCTGTCCCTGTGCCTATTTGCCATTGCTATCTACATGTTTTCATCAGTGAAGTACCGGTTCACAACTTTACGCCGTTTGCTGGGCGTGGTGGCTCACACCTGTCATCCTAGCACTCGGGAGGCACAGGCAGGAGGATTGCTGAGTTTGAGGCTTGCCTGGGCTACATAGTGAGCTCAGGGCCAGTTTGAACTACAAAGTGAGACCTTGTCTCAAAAAAAAAAAAAAAAAAAAAAACAACTTTGCCCCATTCTTAAATTGGGGTGTGTGTTTAATTACTACTGAGTTTTGAAAGTTCTTTTTGC
The DNA here is from genome assembly GCA_004025085.1 of Thryonomys swinderianus. NCBI lineage: Eukaryota > Metazoa > Chordata > Mammalia > Rodentia > Thryonomyidae > Thryonomys > Thryonomys swinderianus. Next base: position 27,730 of record PVIC010006788.1, read on the forward strand.
ATTTTGACACAAATCCTCTAGCAGACTAAAGGCTGAATCTTTTGAGAAGAGGACTTGAGGTGATAAGACAAAATCTCTAGACTTGCTAGATAAATCCTCTTGACTATGACCCAAAATCATAGCAGAGTATGGTGCCAGTTGTGGGATTTTGCCAATTACATGCAAGCCCCATGTCAGTGACTCACACAATCATGCTCTAATCTCACCACCAAGAAGCTTTTGGAAATCACAGTCAACGGGGCAGCTTGCTGGTTGCCATTGCCATTGGAATCAGGTTCTTCTCTGAACAGCTGGAATGCAGTAAAGTGGGAAGGAAGCCTGCTGTGGGGGAGAAGCCAAGGACCTCTTGCCTGGGAAGAGTGTGCAGCTAATGTGTGACAGGAATCTGTGAAATGACCAGCCCAGCCAGCTGAGTAGAGGCCTGCCACCTTCCATCCGTGGGAAAATGCATCATGGCACATACGTTCTGAAAACAACACCGATAATGCATTATGTGTCTGTTACTGTGAGATGCAGTAATGTCCTCCAGAAACCCAGGGTCCAGGTTGGGAGCTTGTAGGTTAGTAAGACAGGTGGTTCAGGCTGAGAATGGCTTCTCAGACAGTGGCCCAGCATTGTGGTCCACTCTGAATGTGCGGGCCGTTGGGGTGCCTGCGTCACAGTGCTGGGGGGATGTGCTTGGGAGATTGCCCTGGAAGAAGAGCTGCATGCTGTGGAGGCACTGTGCCCACTGGAGGGGTGGCATGCAACTTTCAGCAGAGAGCAGGCAACTCGGGAGGCTGGGTTGGGACAGACAAGGTGTAGACTCCCCAGAAGCCAGTGACAAGGCAACAGTGTCATCCAGTGAGACCCTGGCTCGAGGTCACACAGCCGGCCAGAGAGAGACTGGAAAGGGAGGTGCGTGTTGATACTGGTGAGATTCTGCTTAGGCAGCTGGGAGTGCAGGGGTCAGGTAGGACCCTCCAGTTTGAGTGCATGGGGGCCAGCCTGTTACAGGCTCTCTTTGGTGTTGGTACAGGGCATCAGCCTCTGCCAGAAGCATCAGCTGCAGCTCCCAGAGTCCAGCAGGCAGGACTAGCTGTGGAGCAGCACAAGGGAAGGCACACCAGCACTACAGGCCTCTGTCCCCTACAGGGAGCCCCAACACTCTCCTGCAGGAGGGGCCTGGCCACATCTGTCTGGCCTGCTCCCTCCCTTCTTACCTCCTATACACTCTCTCTTCCCAGCTCAGCGCTTCTCACTTGTTAAAAAAAAGTGAATTCACTCCCAGTGCTTTTGAAGCTCAGCATGTCAGTGATCGATGAGGCCGTATTCTGTGACTTCAAAGGAGAAAAGCTGAATGAGTGAAGCCTGGCCAGAGAGTGGAAAAGTCCCAGGGAACAGGAGGCAGAGGAGTGACCCCACTGTCAGGAGGAGCAACCCCATCCACCCCTGCCGGTGCCACGCAGAGATACAGACAATGCCACTTTGAATAAATCGTGAAGGATCCTGAATGGCCTGTTTTGTCCCATTTTCAATGGGCCGTGGGCTTGTGCGTAAGATGTAGCCAGCCGTTTGTCTGGGTTCCCAGGGACTCAAAGGCTCAAAGTCCAGTGCTCTCTGTGCTGTGTAATGCAGTCTTTGCATGTGTGACTTTTGGAAAGTTGCTTTCAGATTTCCATAGCTAGTCATAGTGGAGGTGACCTCATGGGTAGCGTGGGCCAATGCCCCCCTTTTCACATGCAGTCTTTGAGTGATGCTGAGCTTTCTGGGGTATCCATGCAGCACCTGATTCAATCACTCGCCTGGCCTCTGGCCCTCTCCGAGTGCAGGGAGTGGCATTCTATGCTACCCAGGGAGCACACGGCCACATTCCCACCCGGATCCCCAGGGTCCAGTGAGCTTGGCGCAAGGTGACTGCCTCTTCTCATGGGGTTGTGCACTGGAGGTGCCTGCTGAGTGTGCCTTTTGAGAGCCCCCAAGTTTTTCCACACTGCAGCCTTGAAAAGAAAAGGGAAGAATAATCTGGGGTCATTTGAGGGCTGGTGTAGTCATTTCCTTAATCGTCTGTGACCGTCAAGAGCCTTGTTTCTCTAAAGACGCTCAGAGGCTCCCTTGGCTTTTCATTACTAATAACAAACAGCCAGAATTTATTGAGAGCCTTCTGTTTGCCGAGTGTTTTCACATGTTACCTCGTTTAATCCTGGAGTCTCATACCCATTTTTACAGATGAGGAAACTGAGACAGGTGAGGAATTTGTCAAGGAGCACAAAGGTATAAGTGAATGACCAGGACAGAAATGTTTCTTCTGCTGCTTGTCATTTCCTTCCTAAGGATGTGGACATTGTTCCACCTTCTTCTATAGATCTAAAAGTGAGTCAAGTCCTCCTCTTAGGACAGCTCTGCAATTACATTTCTAGAACATTCTTGGAATGACAAAATAGCAGAGAAGGAGACCCGACAGGTAGCTTCCAGGCTGGTAAAGATGACAAAGACAGTGGGTGTCCTGGGAAGGTGGCAGTGGCTGCTTCACATCTCCAACCGCGGGAACAAAGTGGCCCAGACCTGGAGCTGCACACTATGCCAGCGTCAAGACCTGGACATGGTGCTGTGCCTTGTGTAAGAGGTCACCTCTGGTGAAAGTTGGAAGGTGGGACGTGAAGTTTCTGTGCCATCTTTGGAATTCCTGTGACTCTCAGATTCCCTCATAATGTGTTGATTTTAATTCCCTTGTGGGATGCCGCTTAGCACGGGATTCAGGGGCCATTTGCCGTCAGGACAGGGTCCACACTGCACAGCTCTGGGGCCAAGGAGGGAGCGGAGCAGAAACTGGAAGAGGACCCAGGTTTTAGTGTCTGTCCACTGTGAGCTGAGCCCAGGAAAGTACTGGGCTGAGGATCAGGCCTTCTGGACTCAAGCCTTGGGCTGTAGGCATGGGATCCAGAGCACGTTTCTCAGCTGCCAGGAGTCTCCAGGCTCCCCGCTGTCAGGCAGGAATGGCAACAGCACCCTCCCTAAAAGGCCAGTAAGAGAACCCAGAAAGAGCATGCATGGATGCACTCAGCACAGAAAGATGCATTGTGTAAGCTCAAGAAATTGCAACAGGTCCCTACATCTGTTCCCAAGTTGCACCTTTGCCTTTGTGGTCAGATCTGTCTCCACTTCTGTGAGGGTAGTTCATATTCATTCTTACCCTGTGGTTTGGTTGTGTATATTTTGAGCACCTTCCTTGCTGAAGCCTCAGACCGGTTCTGGGAGTACAGAGTAGGTGTAACCAGGTGGCCTCTCTCCTCAGCATTCTGAAGGGCCTGGTTCTGTCCTCACCTCAGTCTCTCCCATCTACATCTACCCACTCTTCACTGCCTTGCCAGCTCACAGGGGCCTCTTCTGCCCTGTGCAGGCTGCTCTGCCAGTGCCTCTTGGTGGCCCAATGTGAGAGTCTGTGACTTTGTTCCCTCTGCAGGCCTCTCCCTGAATTGCACTTGGAGCCCACACAGGGCCACAGGAGGACTTGCAGATGTGGCATGGACCCAGAGGAGGCTCAGGGAGCAGCTTCTCCAATGCTGTCATTTTGCAGATAAAGTCATAGTAAATACAGTTGGCTCTGTGTCTTTAGCCCTTATCCTCTCCTGGACTGCAATCAATACCAGTGTCCCCTTAGTTGTGCTGCTCTCTTTCTTTATTCTTGCTCCTCAGTTTTTGGCTAACTGACTTAGTTTCCTGTTGTAGCCTTTTGGAAACTCTGAGCATGAGGTATCCTCGGCCTTCTCTCTAGCCTTAATGTTAACTGGCTGTGAGGCTGAGCCATGCCAGCCGGAGGTAGACAAGGTAGATCTGGCCGCCCATGTCTTAGTCTCTTCCATCCTGAATGGGCTCACCTGTCCTGGACATGCCAGAAGACCCACCAGCACCCCTGCCATGGTCCAGCCTCTCCTTGGGAAACTGAGGGCTGGTCTGCTCACCCTCGAACGAGACTGCTTATTGTGGATCAAGTGAGCAGGAGGAGGCCCTGTGTTCCTCTTTGCTCAGGCTGGGCTTAAACTTGAAATTCTCCTATCTCAACATGCCTTTTAGATTAAGCATCATCCTCCTATTGGCTACATTTTGTTAGTAGAACAAATGTCTCTCTCAGGTAGTGAGCACCACGGCCCAGGCAGGGAGTCAAAAGCAAAAAAATAGGAACCCTTGGAATGCTGCTGGGGAGGGAACTTGTCTAGCCTGATGGGCAAAAAGTTGGACTAGGGCAAGAGTGCAGACTAGGCTGGAAAGTTAGACTTGGAGAGCCTTTGCCTCCTAAGGTCTAGCCCTGGAGCTCCCAGGAAAATTATATGGAGCTAGAGAGAAAAGTTTCTGTTTAATAAAATGTTCTCCATATATTATTGTGAAACTTATTTTTTAACATTTAATAGTATGTGTAGTTTCATAAATAATTTCCTACTATACGAGATTATCCAAGGATTCTGTACCAGCACTGTTTCTCAGTCAGTGAGACAAGTAAAAGTGTGTTTGTTTTCTTTTGTCAGTTCCTCACACTGCTGATAACCTTCATGAGCTTCTTGAAATTTTCTTAGTCTCTTCATTTCATCTTAGTTGTAAACATCGCTTCAAACTTCACAACATCCATATGTTTCTTGGTTTTTCCTCAGACAGAACAGCAGTAGAAGAGACTGACATATTGTTCTATGGGAATAGGAACCTCAGGTAACCCCAGATCCTCCAGGTAATCCCGGCCTCCTACGTGTCTCTTCCCTGTTGCTCTGGGCAACCCATTAAGCAGTATAAGATTGATGGGCATTTGGGGCTGGATGTGGCGGAGAACGATTCGCCTGCCAGGACACGCACTCAACCCACTGGTGCAGGTTGAAGCCAAGTTGTGAGAACAGGCAGCAGGCGAGGTGCAGATTGGCTGTCCTGAGATCTAAAAGGCCCTAAATGGCAGCGCTGTCCAGGTCCTAGGCCTTGTCTGAGAGAAGGCAGCAGAATTAGTCTGGAATCCACTCCTGAACTTTGCCAGCTGTGCTTGGCTGCATGAGACAGTCTTATACAGTGGAGAAGAGTTTTCCCTGCCCCTTGCTCCTTGTTACAACATCTGAAGATCTCTTTCGGGAACCTCACAGCTTCTTCTTCCAACAGATACAGCAAGGGCTGTTAGAAGTGCTTTCCTCCTGTAAACCTAGAAAGTCCCCACATTCCTCCAGGAAATAGGCCACAGGGACAGAACAGAAGGATGCTGCTGCTCTTGACTGGAGAAGCCACTGGCCCCGGAGCCCACTCCCTTCGGACTCAGGGGGACGGCAGAGGCAGGCCGGAGCTGCTGGCCCCAGTGAAGCTTACATAACTTTTGACTCCTCAAGTCCCTGGAAACTGAGGCCAATTCCCTGGAAGATCACTCTGTTCTCTCCTGTTTTTTCAAGACAAGAGCCAGCTCGATCACTGGCTTTGAGGACTGCATGGGAATGTCCCGTTTTCTTTCTTCCATGAACTGATTGCCTACCATGATGGTCACTTTGTGCAAACCAGCCTGAATTGCCTAGTTTTATCTCTGTTTGGATTTTATTCTAAGGATCTTTTATTTATGAGTACCCTCCTGTGTTTCCAAAAAGAATTTGAGAGGACTTACATCAAGGGAATAAATAGAGAAAGGAATACAATGGAAAGTCAAGCAGAATCAAGAAAGGAAGCAGTGGTCCAGTGGTGTCTCAGGCATCACATTTCTGACCTCCGCATCAGAAAGGCCAGCATGAGAAGGGAGGTTTTATAAATGATTTTTTTTCATAACAAATCTCATTAGAAGTTGAAGGCTATTTTTCCTAGCACTCCCGTGAGGCTTGATACTGAGGATAGTATCACATGACAGTATCTGGAGAAGGATTTTACAAGCCTGTTTCTTAAGATAAACCCTGGTGAGAATGGAGGGGGCCAATTTGCAGACTCATCTGATAGATGCGCGTCACTGTCCTGGGCCGTATGCAACTGCAGGGCAAAGCAAGAGCGGATGGCCATCAGAATGCTGCCTCCCTTCGCTCCTCTCCTCCGGAGTGTCTAGTATGGGTTATGTAGCAGCTGCTCTGAAGTGGGGCCTCCAAGGGCCTGTGGTGTAGTGTCCTCCACTCTTACATAGGTAGGAAGCAGGATGAGAGCCCAGATGGTGTCCTTCCCAGTTGTGCCCCATCCAGGATCTGGAGGGGCCAAATGCAGCCCCTCTACCGCATGAATGCTGATGGATGCATCTGTGGGAGACACCCACCCAAGACCCAAGAGTCTGAGCAGAAATAGTTCTGTGTAGTAATGTTCAACACTCTGGAGACATGGAAACCCTCAAGATGTCCTGCCTGAGAGGGATGGCAGGGTGACTGCACACTCAGCCCATCTGGGGCCCAGGACTTTGAGAGGCAAAAATGGGGCTTAGTGACAGGGTGAGGCCTGATAGGAAAGACGCTGGGGCAGAGGCTGCCGATGTATTGAAAAGTAGCATACGGAGACACACCCTCCCATGCAGAAGGCCATGTGGGACAGTGGTGAGTGGCGCTTTCCTTCCCTGGTCCTGCCAGTGGGCATGAGCAGCCCATAGAGCAGGGGCAGCTGGCAGCTGGCAGCTGGCCAGGAGAACTGCTAGCCTGGCCTACTGGGGAGTAGCCTTCCCTGAGGGCTGCCCATAGCACTGGGCAGACATTTCTTCCTTAGAGCAAGCAAAACCTCAGCATTGAAGAATCCTCGTCCTGTCATTTTTAGCCCTAATGGGACTAGAACAAGCCTCTGGAACAAGGTGCAGCAGAGTCAGGAGAAGTGGCCTTAAGTGGAAACACAGCTGTGGGGTTTACAGACAGCACTGCAGGGAGGCATCATCCAGTGGGAACGGCCAGCCTCCCTCTGGACCTTCCAACACTAATGAGTTGGGAACTCCATGCTGAACAGGATTTAGTTTGGTGAGTCCATGTGCCAGCAGATAGATGTATTTTTCTTGAAAGACCAAGGTGCCAGAACTCTCCATGATTACGCTACTGGAGCAAGGTCCTTTTCTGTGGTTTGTGAAGCTGAGCGTCAGGACTGCAGGACTCTCTTGCTCTTTTCTCACTCTTGTTTTTTCCAGGTCAGAACCAAAGTTTGGGGTGGGGAGGAAAATCCTGCTGAATGAGCAAGTTCTTTCTTAAAAAGCTGTCTCCAAGTCCAAAAAGACTTCAGTGGACTTAGGAGAAAGAAATTTAATACATTGCCATAGAATTGCTGTTAACCAAGTTAAAGCAAAGCGCACAGCATCTTTGTCTTATAAAAGAAAGCAAAGAGGAGATGGAAAAAGAAGTAATGCTTAGGAAATCCAAACCAAACAGTGAAGACTAATAGAGGAAAATCAGAGATTGCTTCAGAGAATGTGAAGATTTCCTCCTAATAAGATTTTTCAATTACAAAACCAGGGCTTCCAGGTAGAAGTCTCTTCTGTTCCTTTGAAGTGTGCTGTAAATGTCCTCTCAAGATGTTGGCCTTGTGGTAAGATTGTCCACTTCCGCCTAAGGAGAGTTGGACAAGCCACAGGCCCTGGTGGACTGCAAGGGGAAGTGGCAGCCATGGGGAAGCTGGAGGTTTCCCAGGCTAGTCCTTGACCTGAGTGTGAACCTGAGTCCTAATAGCTAGCAGATTGAAAGAAGCTCACAGCCTAGAGAACCGTGGTGGGTTGTACTGGAGCGATCCTGGCCAAAGAACTAACACTTACTTTCTCCAGTGACCTCTCACATACACCCCATGAGGGCAACCTTGAGCAGGCCACAGGTCTCTGCTTGGCTGTGCAGCAGCCTACAGAGAAGCCCAGCCGCTCGATCCCGTAGAGGTTGCATGTGCCTTCCAAGCCCGGGCCAAGAGAGAACCAGTCGCCTGGAGAGGTCATCTTGCAGCTGTTATGTACAAGATGGACAGTTCAGCTTTCCAACTCAAGTTTTTCCTTCCGAAGTCAGGCCAGGAGTTTTCAGAAGCACTAGTAGCTAATACGTTTCTCATGGGGACCCTGTATGTAACATTCGCCAGGTCTGTTGCTCTTTGGGCAGCCAGGTATGCACCTGAGCAAGGAAACCCTGGCCTCTGCCTGTCCAGGGCATACCTAGTATGCACGCTTGGCCTCCCTTGCCTGTTCTGTTCCACCTTTTTGTTGCTTAAAAATCTGGCTCACTGAAATGCCGGACGTGGTGGCTCACGCCTGTAATCCCAGCACTCGGGAGGCAGAGACAGGAGGATTGCTGAGTTCGCGGCAGCTTGCCTGGGCACCATAGTGAGCTCAGGGCCAGCCTGAACTACAAAGTGAGACCCTGTCTCAAAAAGCAAAAAAAAAAAAAAATTTGGCTCACTGGGTCCACTAGGCTTGGACCCATGTCTTTCACCAATAACAATGAATGACCCCATGGAACCCCCTCACCCTCTACCCTGGACGTTCATTCTGCCCTATGGTCTTGCTGGTCTCCCCAGGCAGCCGACAGATCTGAGAGCCCTGAGGAAGCATCACTGGATCCTCAGGCAGCCGTTCTTGTTGCTTGCTCACTGTTGCCACCTGCTGGGAGGAGGCCCTGCTAGTCTTCCTCAGGGGCTGAAGAGAGGACCAACACCCCCGTATGAAGAGAGCTGTCCTCTCCGGAGGTCCTAGCCCAGCTGTCCCAGCTGACCCGTACAATTCCCTGGGGCCAGTTACATGGGGTGGAAGGGGTTGGGCAGAAGTCTTCTGCTCCTCTGCCCAGAACCTCTTCCTGTACAGCTTCAGCCCAGGCCCCTGCAAGTAGGAAAAGCTTCACTCCCCACCCGAGGGAGAGGGCCTGCACTCTGTGGGGAAGGAAGCAAGGAAGCCTTCCCTCACTCAGGCTCTATTCTTGGGCCTCCTTCCCTCTGACAGAGGCCAGCAGAGCAGCTTTGTGATTGCTTTAGTGGCTGGTACTCCCTCCTGGCCCCCGCACTGGGGTGTTGTGCTCAGGGAGAGGGCTGGGCAGCAGCAGGGAAAGCCCTTGTGAAGTCTCAGAGTGACTGCAGTTGCTACTGGCTGCCTTTCCTAGCTGAGCTGCTCCATGGCTGGTCCCTACAGGCCTTGAGGAGGGCCACCCCCTGGCACAGATGGCGGAGCGTGGGCCACCTGTGTCCTGGCTGGGCCTGCTATCCAGGAAGTACCAGCACCCACCATGGAGGGAAGGACTATGTGCCACTTCAGGGCTGTGGACAAGATGGAAGACCTGAACATGGTGTTTGAACGCTGCTTGTCTGCTGGTGGCCTGGTTACTGAGGGGGGCAGATGGGAGGCGGAATCTGTTTGCTAAAAGCAAGAGAGGAACCAGGCTTGGTGTCACACAGCAGCAAGTTCAAAGCCAGCCTGAGCTGCCTAGCAAGACCCTATCTCAAAAAATAAATAAATAAATAAATAGGAGGAAAGGAATAAAAGAGTTGGACATCTTTTGGGGACAGTGATAAGGGCCCTGAGCACCTACATCCCTGGTAAAGCTACCTGCTTGGAGCCTTGGGGAGCACCTGGGAGAGGCTCATCCTCTTGCAGAGACCAGGGAAGGGACACAGGGAAGATCAGAGCCACTTTACAGAGGTTGGTGGACAGCCGGAGGGCTTCCCAGTAGCAGGAATGGTGAATGGCCTAGAGGTAGAAGACCGCTGCCGAGTGCCCAGCCATGCAGCCAAGGGAGGGTGCCCTGACCCCACCCGAGGGCCTCTGCCATCTCCCTGAGGGCCACCCTGATTCATACCCACTGTCTGCATATCCCTTCTGGTAGTCTGCATGGTTCCCAAGAGTAGCCAGCCTCCAGCTCGCACTGGCTGGGTTTAACTCTGTCCGTATCTCCTGCAGCAGGAAGCGGTCCCAGCACTGAAAAAGTTTGCAGTTAGTGAACTAACTGCTGTGTGGCAAGTGTGGATTCAGAGAAAGTGTGGGTCAATGTAGTGTGTATCGGTGCACAGTAGAGACCAGAAGGCCAGCAGGGACAGGGCTGATCCCCAGAGGCTGCTCCTCTGCCCTGCAGATCTCTTGCTCTTGCTTCCTCTGGAGGTTTTGTGTCAGGCTGACAGCAGACTGATGACAGCCCCTGCCCCGCATCACATACCTGTTCCTTACACTGGCTCCTGGGCCAGCAAAGGCTGAGCACAGATTGGCTCTGATCAGGGGCTGCAGGCCTGCAGGCCTCACTTAGCTCCTCAGGTGGAGGCCTGCAGCTCCCCTCTGGAGTCCCTGAAATGGTGTAGTGGGTGGGGATAAAGAGCTTTTCCGGCAGGCAGAGGCATCTGTAGGCTCTGCTCCCGAGCTACAGCCCTGGGAGGCCAGCACAAACCCCAGCATGGGCTAGGCTGCAGGTCTGCTGCCTTCTGACTGATCTGGCAGCCACTTGTGTGGGCACTGACCATGCAAAGCCAGTGAGGACTATGTGAGGTCTCACTGAAAGGTGACAATCATATAGAGTCAGTGTGCTCAGTGAATATTAGGTCCATAGCCAACATCCATTGCCCAGACCCTCTGTTTTGTTTCCTTCCACAGAACCCCTTTCATTTTTATTTCCTTCCTGTTCCTGCTCCGACTCCCTGGCTCCATCCTACTCCCACCCTCTCTACTCTCCTGCCGTTACTTGTCCCTCGAACCTTTCTGGATGTATTGCTCCAGGTAACCTGACTTCTGCACCACTGTCTAGCCTGTTAGAAATATTGAGGGTCTACCAAGGCTCCCTGTGGTGCCTTCAGACCCTGCGTGCTCAGGCTATGCCCTGACCTCCCTGGCAGTCCTTCCACTCTGCCTGGTTGGCTTTTTTTTTTTTTTAACTGTTTAAAAAATTTAGAATTTTATTTAGGCAAAATAAATAAGCTCATGAGCTGGGCATGGTGGCACAACACATGGGAGGCTGAGGTGGGAGGATCATGGGTTCAATGACGGCGTAGGCTACATAGTGAGACCCTGTCTCAAAAGAAAAAAAAAAAAAGGGCCAGAGATTTAGCTCAGTGGTTCCGGTGCCTGCCTCGCAAGCGCAAGGTCCTGAGTTCAATCCCAGTAACCATATAGAATGCTGGGCATGGTGACTCACATCCACCAGCAATCAATACCACATACCACAGTGCCAGGCATGGTGGCTCACGCCTGTCATCCCAGCACTTGGGAGGCAGAGATAGGAGGATTGCTGAGTTTGCGGCGGCTTGCCTGGGCTACATAGTGAGCTCAGGGCCAGCCTGAACTACAAAGCGAGACCCTGTCTCAAAAAAAAAAAGCTTAGGGCATTTACTCTTGTTCTTCCCATTTTTCCAAAAAGCAATTTCAAGCTGTCATCACTTCACACCCCACTCCCTCCCTCCCCACACTGTGTAGCAGGCAGTGGTGGGCCTCCTGGCTGTCAGGAAGGAGCATTGCAAAGGGCTCCTGCAGGGGCACTGAGATACCAGCCAGGGCAGCAGCGGGTGTCCTGCCATCCCTCCTGCTCCTGCGGGGAACCAGGGTCAGCACCTCCTGCTTCCATGGTTGCAGCTCCTCGGATCCACTTGTTGGATCTGCGTTGTCACAGGCCACCTAGCTTATCCTGTTCTGTTTCATTTATCTCACCTTTTCTGAGAGACTTGTGTACAGTGGTCATCCCCTCACTTCTCCTCCTTCTCCATGCCAGCCCCTCCTTGCTGCTAACACTTCATCTCAGGTACCTGGTCCTCCCTTGCTTGACTGGCTATTTGGCTTTCTTTCCTCCCCCTCCTTCCCTCCTTCCTTCCATTTCTGCTCAGGTTGAATCTGGGCTGACACTAGGCAAGTGCTCTGCCCTGAGCCACATCTCTAGGCCAGTCACTTCCTCTTTTGCTTTTTGTAATCTTCTAAGGTACATTTTTGTTACTTGCAATCAAGTGCATTCTGACATTTTCCCTCCTATGAAATGTCTTAATGTATTTCATTAGTACATACTAATTTTACAAACTGTTTCCTGTATATTTTCATAAGTTCCTATAGCATGTTTTGATCATATCCACTGCCCATGCCTTTCCTTTTGTCTAATAAGTCTCCCTTCTAGTTTCATTCGATCTATTTTTTTAATTATTCCACATATCAAGGAAAACGTGGTACTTGTCCTTTTGAGTCTGGCCTATTCTGCTTAACATGATGACCTCCAGGTCCCTCCATTTTCCTACAATGACATAATTTAATTGTTCTTTATGACTAAACCTGCTTCTTCTTAAGGCACTTTCACCTTTTGCCTCTGGACCGCCATAGCTCCAAACTCCAGAGCTACCCCATCGTGATCCCTTCCGTTCATCTCGCTGCTTCTGCACCATGCCTGACTTTCTCCTCAGTCTTTGCCACCTGCTCTTACCTAGGGGTTCTCAGGTCTCTACCCCAGATTTCACTCCACACCCACAGGTCAGTCTGATACGTTGTAATAAGTTACCAACTAATTTCTAGCTTAAAGCTCCCACTCTATACCCTCAGATTTTGACCTTGCTGACCTGCTTCCTGCTCCCTGGCCTCTACAGCAACTTCACAGACACTGAGTCCCAGCTGCCTGCACTGGCCCAGAGCTTCCACCCAAGCCAACGCAGAGCCTCGGCACCGCAAGGCTTCCTGTCCTGCCACCACCACATTCTCTGGTGCTGATAACGGAGAGAGGGTGTGGGTTTGGGTCAGAATTCAGTTCTGACTGTGGTGTGGACACGTCACTTTCCCTCCCAGCCCCGATTTCCTGAGTACTTGCTTCAGATGGTTGTCATCAGTGCAGAGGACAGTCTTCACTGGGTGGGTGTCTCTGATTTTCTAAACCATAAAACTCCTAACTTAAAACATTGAACAGAAGGATGTGAAAATTTCTAAGGTGTATTTACTTTTAAAATGGATAAAAACAATAAAGGCCTGACCTCCGCTACAAAAAGAGAAGTATAGCTATAATTAATAGTGTGTTTTGTTGTGTTGTTTTAACTGAAAGAGGGAATTGGGAATGACCAAGCTGTGCTCTGTAGGGAGAGCACACCTTTGACTTGAAGTTCCTGGCTCCACCATGGTAGAGATAGGCTTGTTTCTGTTTTTGAGTTTTTGTCTGGGTCAGTAAAAGGACAAACTATTCCTGAGCTCACTTTCCTCTAAGTAGAGAAAAATTGTCCAGTGTCTAATGGTGCAGATCAGTAGCTGTGTTAATAGCACTGCAGTTTAAAAAAATCATAATGATATATCCTAATGTGCAGTTAATTTTAGTTAAAATCTCCCCAGTGATTTAAAAGCCCAGTGAATTTGTAAATACAATAATGGCCTCTGCATTTTGGAAATGTTAAAGTTGCCATCACCCCCTGGGCTGTACAGGACAGAGCCCCCCAAGCTCTGAAGGCTTCTCTGCCCCACTGAGCACCCCACCCACAGCCAGGGAGAAGCCGGGGCTATGCTACTGGGCACCAGTGTCTGGAACCAGGCCTGGGATTCCGCACCCTCCCTGGGGCCGCTCTTGGCTCTCAGCAGTTCCCATCAGACTTGAACAGCCCGCAGTCTCTTCCCTCCATCCGCTCCTCCCAGCATCAGATGCGTCAGCACATCCCATTGACTCAGCTTCTGCCATTTTACACCCACAGCTCTCTATGGTCTCTTGCCTGCACCTCTGCCCGACTGGGGCAGCCCCTCGGGGTCCCGAATCCCCTCTCCCCTGCAGGCTGCTGCCGTCTGCTCAGCAGCTGAGTCTCCAGGACAGCTCCGGTCACTCTGCCCACCGCATGCTTCAGGCTTGTACCAAGCACTCCTTTTCAGTTAAGCTGAAGGCCAGGTCCTGCCTGTCCTTCCTGAACTTTCCTCCCAGTGTCACCACCTTCCACGTTCCCTTATCTGTCAGGGTTCAGGTCACCAGCCCTCTGTGCACTACTACAACTCTTGCCCCAGGCCCTGTGTATGTGCTCCCTGCCTTTCTTCCCACATCCCCATCCCAGCTTCTTTTTCGCATACGAATACAGATTCGTTTTTCCTACTAGAGAGAACCTGCTACTCTACCTTCTCCCTGCGATATTGAAGACTGAGGTTTATACATGCTAGGCAGCCACTGTAGTGCTGAGCTGTATTCTACTCTCTTCATTTTATTTTGAGACAGGGTCTCACTAAGTTGTTCAAGCTAACCTTGGACTTGCAACCCTCCTGCCACAGCCTCCTGAGCAGCTGGGCTCCTAGGTATAAGTTGCCCCACCCTGCCTAGCCACAGAACTTTAATGTGGAGTCATGTGTTTCTGTGCATGTCTCTCAACATGGTGCTTTGACTGCTGCCAGTTTCCTCTGACAGACAGCTCTGTAAAGGTGACTCTCCCCTGTAGCACAGAGCAAGCCCTACAAAGATGCTGGCGTGAGTCAGACGAACAAGCAGGGTCCTGAAGAACGTCCCCCAGGACAGTGGGCCTGTCATGTTCACCCTCTGGAGGAAGGTGACTCTGCCTGATTACTTTGTCCCATCGCTGGTATTGGTACAAATGAAGCTGCTGCCTGAAACTCACCTAGTCCCTCTCCTTTCTCCTTTCAGCTCAAGCTGGCTTTCACCCTGGACCATGAGACGGGTCTGCCCCAAGGCTGTCACATCTACGAGTACCGCGACAGCAATAAGTAAGTGTCGTGATATGTGGAGCTGACCTCAGGTTTCCCTGAGAGACGGGTACTTGGGAGGAATTCACACTTCATACTCCACTAGAAAATAGCTAATATAAAAATGTGCACTTGAGGGCGGGAGATTTAGCTCAGTGGTTCCGGTGCCTGCCTTGCAAGCGCAAGGTCCTGAGTTCGATCCCAGTGACCGCATAGAATGCTGGGCGTGGTGACTCATGCCCACTAGCCATCAATACCACATACCACAGTGCCAGGTATGGTGGCTCACGCCTGTAATCCCAGCACTAGGGAGGCAGAGACAGGAGGATTGCTGAGTTTGAGGCTTGCCTGGGCTACATAGTGAGCTCAGGGCCAGCCTGAACTACAAAGCGAGACCCTGTCTCAAAAAAAAAAAAAAAAAATGTGCACTTGAAGAGCTGGACTAGGAGAAGTTGTGATGTATTAGTTGTATTTTTTCAGACAAGGTCTCACCATGCAGTTCAGGCTGGCCTTGAACTGGAGGCGTCCTCCATCCTCAGCCTCTGTGTTCTGGGTCCCTGTGATGCACCACCATGCTGGCTCACGAGGCTGAGCACAGACTTCCTGTCCATTGCTCAGCTGTCCTCCAGAGCGTGGCCCACCTCTCCCCAACCGACAGTGTGATGCGGCCTATGTCGTGTTCTGTGCTCACAGAAGCAGCATCACAGCTCTGGTGTTGTCCTCCACTGGTGCTGTGGGGCTGGCAGGGAGCTCTGTTAAAGTGGTGGCCTTGTTGGAAAGGAGGTCCCAGCACCCACTCAGAGCCCCTCTTCCTCCTCCCAGATGCCTGCCACCCCGGCGGGGAGTAGTTTGTGCAGCAGTGACTGTGGTGGCCGGGAATGTAGGGCTGCATGTCCTGATGGTGATGCTGCTGCCGACTGTGTTGGGCAGTCGGGGACGTCACTGTGTCACCCCTTCTCGCTCCCCATGCACCCTGTGGTTCTTTCCTTGCCGTCTCCGGAGGCTGAGGCTGGGCTCGCTGCAGTTGCTGCGTACAGCCCTGAGCAGCAGAGTGAGTGTCAACATAATTGTGCTGTGAGTGGAAGACACTTGTCCTGAGTGACCACTTGGAAACCCCAGCCAGCAACAAAAGTGAGCCTGGCTTGTCTTGAGAACAGTTAACTCCTGTCTCGTTTAAATGCCCAAGTTAAGCCAGGCGCAGTGGTGCACACTGGATTCCCAGCATTTGGGCCTTGAGACAGGAGGGTCGCAAGTTCAGAACCAACCTGGGCAGCTCAGCACCTTGGTGAAAGGGCTGGAAGTATAGCTCAGTGTGAAGGCCTCAGTTCAATCCCAGTACCACAGACAGACAAACAAATATCCAAGCTGTTTCATTTTATCTAGTGGAGGGAAAGAGTAGGCACTTGATGCAACACTGAGCCTTACCTCCAGAAGAGAAGTCTGCGTCTTCCTCAAGAGCTCTTGCCCTGTGGTGGGTAGGAGACAGGTTTCCAGGTATCCTGAGGCCAGGTCTCCACGCAGATCACGGTTCCTCTGTAGCGCCACACTGCAGTGAGTTGCCTGTGTCCGTTCCCAGCCCTGAGTAACAGGAGAGGAGGCTTCGCAGTCAGAGGCTTTGCAGTCAGACGCTCTGTGAGCCCACCCACTCCTGCTCAGTCTTCCTCTGTCCCTGGCTGCTCTCAGTCTTATGCTCCCTGAGCCTTGGTTTCTTCAGCTGGCCAAACTAATAGGACCAGCAGCTCTCTGTGACAAGAGAGTGGCGGTTGCTGCTCCTCCCCACTCTTGTCATGTCTGCAGTGCAGTGAGGGAGCCTCCAGCCACAGCCTCATGCACACCCTGCAGTTCAATACCAACTCCTGTCACCACACTGAGCACAAGACGCGGAGCCAGAGGGTCCTGCGAGCCTGATGGGGACATTGCCCCTTCCCCGGGCTTCCTCTGTGTATGTTTGGGGCCACCCCCACCCTGAGTGCCACACATGAAAGGATGGTCGCCCTCTGGGAGGGAGGACAGTTGGCCGCACCTGAGGAGCCAGTGCAAGCCCAGCCAGTGCTGTGAGGGCCACAGCACCACCCGAGAGCAAGTGGAAGAAACTCGCCTGGAAGTTAGTTTGGTTCAGCTCATTATTGAAAGTGCTGCTTTGCTCTCCTTGCTCTTCCCTGACATACAGCTTGTTGTCATTTTAGTATCTCTGTGTCAGATTCGGTCAGGAGTGTTGTTAAGTTCTCTCACGTGACCGTTCCTTCGCCATGGAATGGTCCCCAGCCGAGCCTTATGCTTTTGTCCCGTGGTATCTACAGGGAGTTGGTTCCAGGTTTCCAGAATCTACAGGGTCCAAGGGCCTCAAATTAGGTGGGGTAGTAAGTGCATGTCATCTCCCCACAACTTTGTGTCCACCTCAAATCATCTCTAGATGACTTTAACACCTAGTACAATGTACCTGTGCAAATACTTTGTACATTATATTGTTGAGGATTGTCTGGTTCATTTTGTTTTGTTTTGTTTTCTGGATAGAGTCTCGCTATGTAGCTCGGGCTGGCCTTAGACTCACGACAATCCTCTGCCTCAGCCTCCCAAGTGCTGGGCTTACAGGTGTGCCTCCAACATGCCTGGATTATTACTAGAAGTGATGACAAGAAAAAAAATTATTATGCACAGCACATGAGAGACCACGCAGACACAGGCTTTATGTGAGAAAAGGCACATCTGTGTGGATACAGACCAGGCTGAGATTCTAAATGATTTCAGCAGTTAGCTGGGAGATAAATTAAGTTTTTATAGGTTGTGAGAAGGGGCTATAACCCTAAGGAATCCAGTGAAATGTATCTGATTGAGAGTCCAAAGATGGTCCGTGCAGGTTGCTTAGAACACTGGACTCATTGGCTTCAGGGAGATTGTATATTCCCTATGGCCAGCTGCTCTGTCTGTCAAGGGCAGCCTGCCATGCAGCAAGAACAGCATGTTTGCTGTGGAGGTCTCACTCAGGCACAGCCCGAAATGTCCATACATGTTCAGTATAAGCACAGTTTTTTTTCAAACATTTTCAATCCGTGTTTGGTTGAGTCCACTATCGTGTGATCCACAGACAGATGTGGAGATGAATGAAATTTCCTAGATTCTCTCGTCAGCTTCCTTCCTGGAACATCCTGGGAGCCCTGGCCCCTGGCTCTCTGTCATCTTGTTCTCCTTCTGAATACACAGGCTCGTCTCCATCTCTGGGCTCCAGGGAGCTCAGGCCCTGGGACTTGTCTGTCTCAGGCAGAGCTTGGATCCTGCCTCTTCTGTGATACTTGAGGGAATATTCTCGAAGTTCTGAGGTCACCAGAAGAGAGAAAGCACCCTGTGTGCTTGTGTTAGCTTGTTAGACCCTGTACCCCAATCATGTCAGCCTCCCAAAACCCCGTGTCTAGAAGCCTGAGTCTCACTCTCTCCAGGAGAGAGACAAGTAGACAGAGCCTAGGCCCCCAAGGGGCCTGAGTGTACCCAAGCACCACCAGCAGCCTCGGGGATGAGGCCAGAGGCGATGGGGAGGAAAGTGGCAGTGTGCAACTGAGGAACTGGTGGTGACCTTGTTCCCTCCCTCCTTCCCCAGCAGAGCCACGAGGCCCCTCTGCACACCACACTGGCCTCAGTGTGTCCTCCCTGAACCCGGGAGCTACCTGTCCTTCATTCTGGCTGTGTCTGGGACTGGGCTGAGGCTTTGGAGCTCTTGTTTACTGCATCTAGTAGATCCATTTTTATTTCTCTTGTTTAGGACTCAGTAGTTCTTCTCATTTAGAGCTTCTCACCTATTTTCTTTTTGCCCCTTTTAATTCTCTAATCTCTCCTTGTAGTACTCCTGTTTAGGAACTGCCATCTTGTCTCCTTTCTCTCTGTCGCTGTCTCTCTCTTTCATTTCCTTATGTGCCAACTTCTTCAAAAGTGCCTGTCACCCATGTTTATAACCGCACAATTTATAATGGCTGGACCTGGGAAACAGCCTGTATGTGTCCATCAGCAGATGTAGGGGTGAGGAAAAGTGGTATTTATACATCATCCTGCCATAAAGAAAGATGAGGCCTTCATAGTAAATGGCTGCAACTTGAGAACATATTGTTAAATGAAATAAGTCAGACACAGAAGCTCAAATACTGTGTGGTTTCTCTTATATGAGAAACACTATATTACAAACAGCAGAATAGAAGAGAGAGAAATAGGAAGTAGGGAAAAGTCCAAATACTTCCTTAAATTATATATTTTGTTTTCAAAATATTTCAATACATATGCTATATCATTTCATTTATCCTACTAGTTTATCTTAATTTGTTGAAAAGAAAGTTTGGGTCATTTGTTTCTCTTTTGTAAGAAACTTTTCATTTATGTCTTGTACTGAGTAACTACTTTGAAGATAACAGTATACCATCTAATAACTATTATTATTCCCTTATTTTGTTATAAAATTTTTTGTAGGATAAAGATTTTAAAATGTGAAAAACATGCATCTCAGTTTAGTCTACAGAGCTCTTTGTAATCTCCTGTTTAATACTTCTTCCCAATGAGTGGTGTTGTTTTTCTTTAATTTTTAATCTTCATAAGTTGTATTTGGTCATTTAAAAGTCAGCCCATTTTAGGCTTTCATTGTGATTCCTGTTCTTTATCTCTGTATTTTTTTTTTGATCATACACCTTTGTCAGCTCTCAGAGGGTTCAATCACTCTCCTGTTCTGAGGGGGGGACAGAACTCCCTGTCGTGTCTGTTGACCCACCTCTGCAAGGTTCATTTGATCCTGGGGTTTCTGCCTTTTTGTAAGAGCGCAGTAAGCAGAAATTGCTTTGCTATAGGAGTCCTGTTACAGGTGGGATCTTCCACCACCTTTGGGGTGTTTCACCAGTCCTGCCAGGTTGGATGTTAACATCCTGACCTCAGAGTCTTACACTCAAACCCCAAGCCCACTGAGGGACAGCTGGGGACCCCTCACTGTCATCTCAGACCTCTGAGTAGTGAAAAAGGTGCTGTCAGGCCCCTGTTCCAAGAGCAGAGGACTTGCTGGGTCCTAGCTCCCTGTGGAGGCCTCAGTCCCAGCCTCTTGTGGGCATTAAAGCCCAGCCCCCATAGCTGTGTCAAAGTTGCATTCCTCCTCATTTCAGGCCTCTGGAAGTTTCCGTCACTGCTTCATGCCCACTGTCATACCTAATGATTCTTTAGGTATATTTCATCCACTGTTGTCTGTATTAGCAAAGAGGGGCTGTGTCAGTTCAGTCCATCATCTTGTTGGTACCAGAAGTCTGAGTCACCTTCTAAAAATATGAAATTTTATTTCTCCCTCGCCAACCCAACATACAGAGTTTCTGTTAGGTACTAGGATAGCTGTAGGCACAAGAGCTTCAGTACCAGATAAGCATAAACTCTGTGGCCTGGCCCCACCAGCCCCCTCAGGGACCTGGCTTCTGCCCCTATCCAGCACCCCTGCTTCCCCTATCAGACCCCTTAAGTCTTGTACAAGGTGAGTCCTGTGACCACACCACTTCCTGTTTCTAGAACACTCCTCCACAGGCCCCACCACCCCTCTGGGTGATCCCTGCTTCTCCTCAGATAGGTACTCCTCCTTCAGGAAGCTACTGCACACCCTGACAACCATCACTGAAGCGGGTTTGGGCAGCACTCATGGGGTCCTGTCCTGAGCCCCTCTGATCCTGCTTCTGCTCTGACCCATGTATCTCCGCCAGTGGCTGACTTGTGGGCTTCCTCCCTAGGCTGAGACCTCTGAGCTCAGGGGCTGGTTTGGTCCATTTCAGTACCCCTCGTACCTCATCCAGTCCCTGGTGAACAGTGCTTGGCAAAGCAAAGGCAGAAGCTGAGTTTTACCCTTGAGAGGGGAGGGAGAGTGGCTCCCGGGAGTCAGATCTCTCCCAGCCTCTCTCTTCTCACTTGTAGGATCAGGATGAGTATTGCGTTACATGTTACAGCAGCGAAAGCTGTCGCGGTGGTTAGTTGTGAGTTCTGAAGAACCAGTGTATAGCAGGGAAGAGCCATAAACCTTAGCACAACTCCATCCATGCAGCAGTGAGTGGAGTCACTTCCGCCAGCCACCTGCCGCCTACTAGGTTTGCCTGATGGTGACGCATGGTGCTGGCCAGGAGGCACACCACTGTGTCACGTGAACTAGGGCAGATCCGTCTGAGTGTAAGGCATCCTCTGTTCATGTCATCCATGGGGTGTGATAGCGCCAGGGACCCCCTCACCAGCACACGGCCACTTCTGCTCCTGAAGTCATCTGAAAAGGATGCTGCTGTTACAGTTTTACGGGTTAGAAAACACAAACAGCAAGACCGAGGATGAGCGCTCAGATGAGGTCCCATAGTGTCAGGGCTTTGGTGGATGTGGCTGCTTGCCATGCCCCTGGGTGCCCCTCGCAGTGGGCCTTGGCAGCCCAAGCCTGGTTTCTCAGTGCCCTCAGCTTCTGCATGTTGTTAATTGTCCTCAGCATGGTGCAGGCAACTGGGGCAGGCAGTGCCTACCAGGCTCCACCGCCTTCTTACCCTGGAGAAGGTTCATTTGCTAAATGAGTGAAACAAAACCTTGGCTTTTCCTGTCCAACTGAGTACCTCACTTTGGCCTTGTGTACATGTCATTGTCATCAGTAGCAGCCTATAGCCAACATCCAGAGGTATAAGAAAGCTGCCTAGGGAGGGATTTTCCTCAGTCTCAGGTGTGCTATGGACAGGCAGATCTGGCAGCACCTTCTCTCTGTCTAGCCCATGGGTGCCTGGTGGGGTTGTGGGACACTGAAAGCCCACTTTGTTCTCCCCAGCCCTGAGGGCTGCCCATCATGGCCCTGGCCCAGTGGACCAGGCTGCTTGGCGTCTCACTTGGTCTCAGAACCTGCTCCCCAGGCCCACAGGCCAGATCCAGAACCAGCCTGGACACCGACCCACAGTTCTCTGGGCATCTTCTCCCGAGGATGTAGGGCAGTTCAGATCCACGGTCAGGGAGACTTGAGCAGGCTTGACACAGGGGAGGAGGGAAGCGGAGGGACACAGATACCTGAGGCCGTGCTCAGCCTTTGGTCCCTCGTGCTGCACTGAGCTCCAGCACCTCCCCCCAGCATCCTCTCCCCGGGGAAGAGCTCAGAAAGCAGAAGCCAGGGCTCATACAGCTGCCCCATCCCTCTTCTCCGCACGTCAGTCCCTGTCACCCTCATGCAGCACCTGCACAGTCGCAGTGCTGGAAGTGCACCCGGGGCTTCCCTAGTGGAGGTTTCCAGTGCCTGACTGACCTGCCCCTCAGGCAGGCCCACACCTACACCGCTGGGTGCCTGTTGACCATCACAGTGGGTGGGTACACCCCTCCTCCCAGCTACCTCCTCTGAACTGAGTCCATGGCCCCCATAGCGCCCCCCAAGGACCCTCCCTCCATCCGCCGGTCCTGAGGACTCTGAGAGCTGCTTTCAGCAGCTCAGGGGAGGGGTTCACCCTTGCCATGTCACCCCCGCCTCTCCGACCTTGAGTGCACATTTCCATAGCTGGTGGTGGCCCAGTTCTGTGCCCCCTTGCTCCCTTCCCATACACAGAGGGGCACCACTGCTGCTCCCTGTAAGATCCCAGCTACCCAGGGCTGTGATGGTTTCCGGTAAGCCACTCTTTGCCACAGGCAGTACATTCATTCCTCTGTCACCACCCCCCAGCCCCTGCCTGCTCATGCCTTCCTCCACATCTGCCATGGCAGCTCCGGCTCAGCCTCACTCATCCTTAGGCCGGTCTTCTGCAGACTTCCCAGGACCACCTGGAAGCAACTTTGCCTCATCCCTAGGCTTCATCAGGGAGTTAAATCCTGTGTTCCAAGAAAAGATCCTCAAGCCAGTGCATCCTATTTCCTGGCCCCCTGATGAGGCCCTAGAGTTCTCCTAGGTAATTTTCAAGTCTGTGATGTGAATCTTCCTCCTCTCTATGGGCTCACTCCTCCCTATGGGCCCAGCACGTCCCCAGGGTGCTGCTCTGGTACTGGCCCTGAGGGGAGAGGCCGAGATGGTCTGCAGCACAGGGGCATGGTCAGCCTCACTAGGGGAAGCAAAGGCACAAGGCCTCCAGTTCTCACCCCAACCTTTGCCTGCTGTCGGGGGCCAGTTTGCCACCAGCGCTCAGCACATCCTTTTTTTTTTTTTGGAGACAGTGTCTCGCTTTGTAGTTCAGGCTGGCCCTGAGCTTACTATGTAGCCCAGGCAAGCATCAAATTCAGCAATCCTCCTGCCTCTGCCTCCTGAGTGCTGGGATTACAAATGTGAGTCACCACACCCAGCATTATGGTATGTGATACTGTTTGCTGGTGGGTTTGAGTCACCACACCCAGTATTATTAAATGTGGTTACTAGGATTGAACCAGGGATTTTGAGCTTGCTAGGCAGGCACTGGAACCACTAAGCTAAATCACCAGCCCAGCACAGCATCCTTTACAGCCACGAGTGAGCCCCACAGTGTGACACACACTCCAATGAGAGCCTGTACTGGGCCTCCACATGCCTCACACCTCCCTGGAGAATAGACTTTCACCCACAGAGAGCGAGCAGTGCCTGGAGGCCATCTTTCTGCTTGTTTCTTGGATCCACTCTGATGGCATTCGGAAGAGGGGCCCAGGGAGAGGGGTTAGGCATCCACACAAGTGTGGGGGAGCCACCCAGAAGAGATAAAGGAAGAGCTGGTGGGAGACGGGGGGAGACTTCTGGCCTCCACACAGACCTGACCCTAGGAAGGAAGCGGGGAAGGGGCCTGGGAGGGAGTCTCAGGGTGCAGCCACCTCAGAGCCGGCTTCAGCCAGCTGGCAGGAAGCCCCAAAGCCAAAGCCAGCGTCCTCCGCTCGAGTTGCCAAGCCAGGGGGACCTGAGCAGCCAGCCTGCAGCCCTCAGTACTTGGTGCTGTGGAGGGACCTTCACAGTGCCTTTCTGGGACTACCACTCAGATGAGGACAGAGCCGGGGCCTGCGTCCAACCTGCCTTTCCTCTGCTTGGTTCTTTTCCTCGTGCACCCTGCTCATACTCAGGAGGACTCTTTCTCAGCAGCCTGGACAGCTTCAGACCCGCACCAGCCCTTCCAACACATCAGAAATGGCACTTTTTATCCTCACTTGGGGTGGGTGCCAGGTCCCCCGGCAGAGTGTGTTACCTAAGACCATGGCAGAGCGTGAGCGCTGTCAGGCCTCACTGGGCACTGCCAGGGTGGGTTAAAGAAGGCCCCTCTTGTTGCTGCTCAAGTCCCTGCTCAGAGAAAGGGGAGCTGCAGATAGGGAGGGGGCCAGGGAAGCTGGAGGCTGCTCAGCAGGGCGGTGCCAGGGGTAATCTCATGCAGCAGCTGTGGCTGCTCTGCGTGTGGGAGC
The DNA here is from genome assembly GCA_004025085.1 of Thryonomys swinderianus. Classification (NCBI taxonomy): domain Eukaryota; kingdom Metazoa; phylum Chordata; class Mammalia; order Rodentia; family Thryonomyidae; genus Thryonomys; species Thryonomys swinderianus. The sequence continues at coordinate 51,581 of PVIC010006788.1, forward strand.
AGCATGCAGTACAGGTGTGAGTTCACGTGACCCTGCGACAGGTGGGGCTCAGTACGGCACAGTGCCTTGCCAGTCCTCTTCCCATGGTGGACTGCAGCAGTGCTCAGCCAAGGATGTGTCCCCAGCTCCGCCACCCCCCGCCATGCAGAGAGATAGCCACACCCCTTGTCCCTTTCCCACCCAGCACCTCATTCTTGGCAGCAGCCAGAGAAGCATCCTGTCCATAGTCAAGCTGTAAACCAAGTATGGTGCCACACACCTATAATCCCAGCACTCAAGAGGCTGAGGCAGGAGGATTGCCTTGAATTCAAGGCCAATTTGGGCTATAGAGTTCAAAAGGAAGTTTTACAAAGTGAATTTATTATCAAAGTCTACTTTCCAGTGTGTGCACCATGGAAGGATGGGATGGAGACCAACGGGTCTGCTGCCAGCCTGCAGCCAGCACATCTTCCCACTTCCAGGGCCTCCATATTGCTCTGCCCTGGTCAGCCATGAGCACAGAAGGCAGCAGGAGGAGCCTGTGTTGAGGCAGTTCGGGGCCATAAAGCGTGACTGAGTCAGAACAGCTGATAAGCCCTTGCTCAGGGCTCATGGGCAGGCAGGCTGTGCAGGAGCCCAGGAGACTGAGACCCCAGTTTGGGCAGCAATCCGGGCCTGAGAGCCACACAGCCGCCTCCTGCCAGCTCCCTCAGCACCGGCACTGCTGGTGGGAATTTGTCTCTGTGGTTGCATCCGCTTGTTCTCTGTATGTCATCCTTGCTGTGAGGTTCTCCTGGTGTGAATGAGTCATGGTGATCCCATCAGTGCTGACAGCAATCAACAGTGGGTTAATGTCGCTTCTAGTTTGGGGGTACATAAATTATTCTCCTTGTACATGTCTTTTGTCCCTCTTTTTCATTATTACCTAAAAGTGAAATTGTTGGATCATGTAATTCTACCAGCAGTGTAGGACATATCAGCTGTTTATTACTCATTCAGTTAGCTGCCTTTTCAAATTTCTTGCCTCTTTTTCTCCTGAGGGTTTTTGGTGGGGGGGGGGTAGTTCAGTTTTGTTTTTGAGAAAAGGTCTTGAAATCTTCCCATCTCAGCCTGCCAAGTGCTGGGACTGCAGGTGTGTGCCACCATACCCAACCAGAAGTGCTTGATTTTTGTTCATTTTGTTTTTTAAGGAGAATCTCACTATGTAGTTCAGGCTGGCTTTATACTTACTGTGTAGCTCAGGCTGGCCCCTAACTCATAACACTCCTTCTGCCTCAGCCTCCCCAGTGCTGGGTGTGCAACACCATGCCCCACTCCAGAAGTGCTTAATTTTAATGAGGTTCAGTATATCAATCTTTTTTTAGCCATAAGGACTTTTGTATCCCACTTAACAAATCTTTGCCTATATCAAAATCTTGAAAACATATTCCTGAACTTATCTTCTGTTCTTATGCTGAAACCACACTGGCCTAATTTTCCATGTTTTTTGAAAAAAAAGTCTTGATATTCAATAAAGTTAGATTTTCCTCCTTGTTCTTCTATAAAGAGCACATGGG
>PVIC010006789.1:0-53045 GCA_004025085.1 Thryonomys swinderianus
GAACCACTGAGCTAACCCTCCGGCCCCACATATTCTTTTTTGAAAGAGCATTTGAGAAAAACTGAGTTTAGAGGATATGAGGGCTAGTTGTGTACTTACTTTGGTAGTTCACAATATACTTATTTCATCAAAGTTCTGATGTAGTATTTTGTAGATGAAATTCACATCTATAACTAGTATACTTCAAGTAAAGGTGGTTATTTTTTTTAATTTTTATTTTTTTGCTTTTGAGACAGGGTCTCGCTTTGTAGTTCAGGCTGGCCCTGAGCTCACTATGGTGCCCAGGCAAGTGCCGCGAACTCAGCAATCCTCCTATCTCTGCCTCCCGAGTGCTGGGATTACAGGCATGAGCCACCGCGCCCAGCATTGTGGTATGCGGTGTTGATTGTTGGTGGGCGTGTCTCCACACCCAGCATTTATGTGGTTAGCGGGGATCGAACTCAGGACCTTGCGCTTGTGAAGCAGGCGCCAGAACCACTGAGCTAACCCTCCGGCCCCAAAGGTGGTTATTTTTGATAAGTAGGATATACTTCAATCCACTGAAGGCCTCAGGAATAACAGCTTAAGTTTCTTGAGGAAGAAATTCTGCTTTCAGATTTAATTCCTGACTGAACTTCGAGCTGACACGACCTCTACATTATAGACTTTCCAGCTCCAAAATTACATGAACTAATTTCTTAAAATAAATCTATCTCTACCTACCTATATGCTTACCTACTGTTATGGCTTATATCTGGATGTTCTCCCAAAGCCTCATGTGGTCATAGGTGAGGCTTTATTTAGATGTGGCTGATCTGGGGTGTGTGGTGCTGGAAGTAAGGGGTTATGATTACTAAATCAGTGCACTAATTGCTCTGACACCTGCTACAGTCCTGGTAGCCTAGACGGAGGATTAGAGGGGCAGAAAGAAGCTGCTAAGGTCACTTGAACTGGCTGCATGGTGCCTTTTGCCTGAAACCTCTACAAACTGTGAGCCAAATAAACCTTTCATCCTTAAACTGTGGGCAGCAGGCATTTTGCCTCAAAATCAAGAAAAGTAACAAAGACCCCTCATCATCTACCCATCCATCATTCCATCCTATTGTTCTTTTTTCTCTGGGAAAGTGCAACTGAGATATAGGCCTTGCCAGGACTCCATTTTGTTGTGAGATTGCTAAGCACACAAACCCACTGGACAGACAAATCATGAAAACCAGATGCGGCCTGAAAATGGAGAAATAAGAGTTTGGGCACACGACATTCCACGCTATCGCCTAGACGTGACATTATACCCTACCATCTGGCCATGGACCAGAGCGAGTAGCTTCCTCTGCCCTTGGATCCCCTGCAGACAGACAATTCACCATGATATGACTCCAGTCAGAACTGAAAGGGGTGTGCTCGAGGGCAAACACAAGCTCGGGCAGCTGGGGATCCCTGCAGCAACAGAACAGCAGCTTGGGGTAAGGGACATGCACCCTTGATTTCTAACAATGGAGACAGCGTTCTGGGAGCTCTGAGAGAAAACCCGGATCAGCGCTGACTCTGAGCTGCAGGCATCCCTGGTTCCCGGAAGAAGAAGCATCGACAGACCAGAGCATCTCTACTTCTTCACGTCAATATCTCCAGGGCTGGGGAAGGGTCGGGGCTTAAATCCGACCAGGTTCCCATTTTAAAATAAATGAGTACTTTTCAATTTCTTCCTCATCACCATGTCTTAGCAGCTCCTTCCCCTACATGACTGCGTGGGAGCCACAAAGCGAGGCAGCAGGCAGGCCATGGGTTAATCTCACCTTGGCCTCCGAGGTGGGTTCCAAGAAGCACAGGCGATTCCCAAGTCCCTCGGCTGCCAGGCAGAACTTCCTCTGCTCCTTGTGAACACTGGCAATGCACTGCAGAACCACTTCATCCTCCTGCAGGGAGAGACACAGAGTGAGTGGCGAGGCCTCCTCCCTACCACGCCTGACCTCAACACCCCTGCTTTCCGAATCGAGTAAGTTGTCAGCCTCCATGACCAGGTGCACACCTTCTCTTTTCACCTGATTAGGGTCAGAGGAGTTGTTGTTCACACAGCATCTCTGAGCACCTACCGTCCGTCAGAACCCAGCTCCACTCTGGGGTGAGGCCAGTCAAAGCTAGCATAGGTTGACTATCTCTAAGAAGCCAAAATGATCCAAAAGTCATTCTGATAAGATATCACAGGTGAAATGTTTTCTACCTGACCTCACATGATAAATTGCAGTAGAAAGCACAGGCACATTTAAAATGCTGTACAAAAATCCCTTGAGGCTGTGTATAAGGTGTATATGAAACATAAATCAGTTTTGTGTCTAGACAGATTCCCTATTCCCAAGATATATCACTATATAAATACAAGTATTCCATTATCTGAAAAAAAATCTGAAATACACTGTTGGGAACAATCCTGTTTGGGAGAAATAATTGTATGGTGAGACTGACCAGGTCTGTCTGCAGGCAGACTTTGGACTTAACTCTCCTTCACCTCTGGTAGCAACAAGGACTCTGGTGGCCCCATGTGCTGTGATGCTTCAGGGCAGAACTGCACCAGAATCTACACAACTTCTCCATGGCTTGCTGTCTGCCCTACTCTTCAGGAACTTCATCTACCTAAGTTGTCTAGGACTATTGTAGGTGCCTGTCCTGCCCTCCCAGGTCTTTTGGAATGTATGAAATAAAAGGCGTGGCAGGCTGGGGTCTGGGGCCTTGCTGTCCAGAGCACCATGGATCGGGCCCAAGTTCAGCTTCCCTAAGCCTCATCTCTGCCTAATTATTACTCATTTTGCCATGTGCTGTTGACCCATAGGCGACTAGAAACTAATGCAAAGGTTCTAGTTACATCACCCTCCCCTGTTTCTCACAGTAAACACTTCCAGTCCCATGTATTTTGGCTGGCTTATGAATACTTAACCTGACTGCAGAGTGGATATACTTCACACATACACAGCATGGGCTTCACTTTTGAGACATACACAAGGCATGCAATGCAGATGAGGAATTAATTTGATCACCTGAGTGAATAAGGAACTATCACAATTTTTCCAAATGTGCAGTAAAGTAATAGGATGCGAGTGCAAAGAAAAGAGAATACAGGGGAGGTTGGAATAAGTGACATCAGTGGAGGGCGACCTCATGTTAGGCTGTGGAAGGAAGTCATAGTCATGTTTTGTTTGGGTAAGTCCAAACAAAATGGAGATGGAGCTACATTTGCCAAAGACTACAGATTAAAGTTACGGAAGGTCACAGAAGTTAAGCTCAGATTCATAGCGAAAGAAGCCTGAAAGAAGCCTTGAAGACCCAGATCAGAAGAAGTTCTAGGTCAAGCAGAGGAGCCAGCCTGAATTCCCAAGCAAGAGTTCTCCTTCTAAAGGCCACCTTGAAGAAGCCCTCCAAAGCTTCCCCTCAATGCCCAGAAAGGAGGCTTCTGTCCACTGCACCTAAGTGCATCCTGTACCCACAGCCCTCTTGGGGGCTGGGAGGGAAGCCTCCTCTTACCATTTTTCCAGCCCTTTTTCTCCCATCTGTCAGTCTACAGTCTCTGTCAATTCACCACAACTCGCCATTGAATTTTAAACATGAAGAGGATTAACAGGAGCAGTTATGTTATAGAAGTAACAGAAAAGGAGAGGTGGTTGGAGCTTCCTGGCATGCATTAGTACATTTCTTCCTCTATCCTTATGTCCCTTATGTCCCTCTGTCCTCACGTCCCTTAAGAGCCGGGTTGCAAGGCAGAGGAACTACAAATGGTGTTTCATAATCTGTGTCTGCAATGTGTCTTCCTTAAAGTGGAACTGTGATATGTATGTCAGTGCAAAAATAAAATTCTCCACTAGTTGGGATTGTGAATCTTCTCACTAGTAACAGATGCCAAGAGTACTTGGGTGGGGATGCTACAGTTTACTACAGTTCTTATATGTCACTGTTTATTATCATAGTGAGGCAGTAATACAATCAGGAGTGCATGGTTTTAATTTTAATTGAGATAGAAGAAAACTTTAGCTTATCACTGCTTCCAAAGCATGAGTTCAGAGAAATCTCTGCAAAGAAGATATTTTTCCTGAGGAGGTGATTCCCCTGCGCCCCATGTCAGCGAGAGTTCTAGGAGTCTCCTGAAAGGCACTAGGCAACAGGAAAATAATCTTAGTTGTCATGATGACTGAGAGCTGCTGCTTGCACTGGGATCAGGGGTCTTCAAAGTTAAATAGTCTGTATTGTAAGAGACAGTTTTCAAGGTACATAGCTTTTTTGTGATAACTGCCAAGAATACTTTCTGTTGAGAAATATTTAAGTGTTTCCCAACTTTATATACTTCACTTAGAAAAACAAACATCAACAAGAACTCCAAATGAGGCATTTAGGAAAAACATGAGTGATTATGCATCAGGTCTTTCACTAACCAATGAAATCCTGAAACTTGACAGCTTTCCCTTCAATGTGTGCCTTGAAGGGTCTCATTCTACAGTTTCATTTTGCATTCCCTTTCCATTCCAAGGTTCCCACCCCACCTCGGTGTGACTTTGGACTACCTCTCTGTTAGTCTTCTGCAACTTTCTTGTCCTCTAATCTTTGTAATGCAGGCTGCCAAGAAACTAATGGAATAAATGAACTTGTCTTAATTCAATGTCCATTTGCTAAACAGTGGCCCTGAACTACCACATCTCTGTGTCAACACAGAAGAGTGTGGGACTCTGGGCCAAAATAATGCTTCTCCAAGTATTTTTGACTTTGTACATATTTATCTAGAACTTATGGTTAATGCAGACCTGGCTCCAGACTGTCTGATGTGGCAACCTGTACCTGTCTTTGCTCCATACAGAAACTGTTGTCTTCCAACTTGAAACTAGACTACAAAGCTACTGTGATAAAAACAAACAGACCTAGAGATCAACAGAACAGACTAGAAAGACTCAGAAACAACTCCAGACATACTCAGCCAACTTATGTCTGACAAAAGGGCCAAACACTCTCACTGGAGGAAACATAACCTCTTTAATAAATGGTGCTGGAGAAATTTGGTTTCAACTTGCCAAAGATTAAAACTAGACCCATATCATTCATCCTCTATGACTAAAATCAAAATGGGTCAAAGATCTAAATATTAAAATAGAAAACAGTAAACCTGCTGGGAGATAGATTAGGAAGAACTCTTGAAGACAATGGCATAGGGAAAGACTTCATGAACAATACCCTGGATCACACAGGTACTAGCACAAAGAATCATAACTGGGATCTCATCTTATTAAAAAGCTTTTGCACTACAAAAGAAACCACCAACAGAGTGAAAAGACAAACCACTGTGTGGGAAGAAATTTTACCAACTGTTTCTCAGACAAAGGACTACTATCTAGAATATATAAATAAAAAAATCAGATCCCCAAATTAAAAGACTCAATCCAAAATGGGCATCTGAAATGAATAGACCTTTCTCAGATGAAGAAATAGAAATAGCAAATAAACATTTGAAAAAATGTTCAACATCACTGGTCATTCGTGAGATGAAAATGAAACAATGTTGAGAATTGATTTCACTGCAGGAAGAATGGCTGTTATGATGAAATAAATCAGTATCAAATGCTGGTGGAGCTGTGTGGGAAACGGAACCCGTCTCCACTGTTGCTGGCACTGTAGACTGGTGCAACCACTGTGGAGATCAGTGTGGAGATTCCTGAAAAATCTAAAACTAAAGGTTCCATTTGATCCAGCTGTTCCCCTCCTTGGTTTCTTCCCAAAAGAATTAAAAACATCATAGCACAGTGATGTATGTGAAACCATGATTTTAGTGGCAGTTTCTAGTAGCTATGAAGAATGATAAGGACTTATAGCTAAATGAAAGCATCTTGAGACCGTACTCTTAAGTGAAACAAATAGTACACACATGTGCAAATACTGAATTACTTCCATGATGTGAGAAACTGAAAATGTGAGGATCAAAATGTATGAGAGATATTATGAAATAGGAAGAAAATGTTCCAAGGAGAAGGGGAACTAGAGGGGGAGCAGGGGAAAGGAAACAAGGGAGAAATGAGAAAAGAAAAGGACAAAGTTTTAGTAAATAGGGAGAGATAGAGAGGTTGGAAGGAGGGCCAGGGGAATGGGAAAAAAATAAGAACCAAGATGTATCATGTACAAATACAAATTCCCAATGACAAATATGACCATAACGTATACCTAAAATATATCAACAAACAATGAAAAAAAAATGAACGGATAAAGAAAGTTTGGTATTTTTACTTGATGGAGTACTATTGTGCTACAAAGGATGGACTTGCGTCATTTGTAGAAAAATAGATGCACCTTGATACTGCAATGTTAAGTGGAATAAGTCAGACATAGGACTGTCACTGTTGCTTACTTTCTCTTACATGAGAAAGCCAAAATATTAATAAAGAACAAGATAAAACACAGATAATTGGAAACAGGGATAGATCTTTCTTTAATGAGAAGGGATCAAGGGACAGAGAGAGTGGATAGGGGAAGAGAAGGGAATGAAAAAAGAAATAGGTATGTTATGTACACATTCCTACTCCCTGCAGGGAGTGCAATCATTATGCATTACAAACATGTACAAATTGAAAAAAGCAGATAAATGGATAAATGAAGTATTTATAAAATTCACTACTACCCTGCTATAAACAAGGATAACTTTGAGCCATTTGTAGGAAAATGAGTGCACTTTGGGACAATAATGTCAAGTGACATAAATTGAACACACAAGTTTAAATATTACATAGTTTCAGTTTTGTGAGAAGCCCAAAGTATAACTAATTTAAAGAGCAAAGTAAGAGGTAAGTAACAAAAAAACACGGGGTGGGTGGGCAGAGATGTTGTTAAAAATGAGAATTGACCCATGTAACATATTGGTACAAATTCCCCAATGTTGTGTGTGATTGTGAGCTGTGTATATAAATGTACCAATAAAGTTTACTGAATAATGCAAAAGAAAAAAAACCACGAACAGTTTTTTTCTTTTTTCTTTTTGTAAATGCGAAGAGGACCAAGAGAGGAGGAAGGGGAGGGAGGAAATGAAAAGTAAAAAGAATTTAGATGTGTTATATCATATACCAATTCTTAACTAATGTACTATCTATATATTGCAAATATGTGCTAATAAAAGTTTTAAGAAGACCAGTATTTTAACTCATCTCATAACCTGTTATTCCTAAGCATATGTAGAACACAAATCCTTCATGTTACCTGCTTTTCTTAACTTTCCTATCTGGGTCCTGACCTGTACTTTCTCCTTTCTAGCTGTGTCTCTTACTGCTTCACGTAGTTCTAAATCACAGACTTGGGAAATGTCCACAGATTATCACTTCCAAAGCAGTACCTTTTCTTGGAGGTTACAGATTCTTCCACCTCTTCCTACTCTTTAGAACTTTACATTCTTCTCACATGCCCCAGTGACAAATTTAGACTACTTCTCTACTATCCATGTGCAAAATCTCTTCCACAAAGGGGTGACAGCCACTCTCCACATCTTTGGCAATTTGTCAATAGTCTAGTTGCTTCTTTCATTATTTATCTGACTGTTACTGACAATGAGGAAATACAACAAATGGAAACTCAACATACGGTTATTGACTATATTCCATCAACAGTCCTGAGAGGATACTGAAGATGTGCTAGGTTTTATAAGGCAAGTTCCATTAAAAATGTAATAATGAAGTAACAGGCTGCAAAAGGTCAGCTCAACATCTTTTCTCCACTTCACCTTATCAAAAGAATTTTAAGGTTTTAGTAGACAAACTGTCCAGAATGAACACCTGGACCTAATGATACTGAGTCTGCTCTGGCACCATACTATCATGAAATTTCCTTGCCACCACTTAGAATGATTTCATCACCAAAATGCAAAACTAGACTATCCCATTCTGTAAGCCCCACCACCTCTTGCTTTCATTAGAGGTGCTGGAGTTCATCCAGACTTCAAGTTTAGAGAAGGCACCTTCATCCTCGTTACTTCTGCCTCCAGAAGAAGAAAGGTGGGAGTTCTGATACAGAAAAGAGCCCTGGGGCTTTGGACCATTATAAATTTATGGCTTCCTGTAAATTACATTCAGCTTGCCTCAACTATGATCTCACTCAAACATGACCATAAAACTCTTTTCTTTGGAGCAATTACAGAAAAGGTGTCAGTCAACTTTGAGAGTGAAACAAAATAAGGGAAAGAAAATGCTAAGCTGGGGCTGGGGCATCAGTGATGGTAAGGAAGAATAAGACAACTTTTCAGACTCAGCCTTTGCCCTTATGGATCAGAGGTCTGAATCTTTCATATATTTTGAAATAGCATCTGTAGGATCACACAAAGGTTTCCTGCTTTCCATTCAGTAAGTCAAAAGGTCTTTGCCTTGCCTGAATTTCAAAGTACCGTTGCCCCCCCCCACCCCACACACATACACAGGTTGAGATCTATTGATTCCTCTAATTTTGTTTCTCCCTTCCTACAGCCTTCTATCCCTCCAAATAAGTCATGACAAGACTCCTTAAGATGCCCCTCTGCTCCCACATTTTTCTACCTTTACCAGTGAATCCTTCCATTTCCACTTTCTCCTGCCACCTCTAAAGGTAGGTCATTCCAAGAATTGGGTCTTTACCACCTTCCTTTGGCAATCTCAACCATTCTTCAGGCTTCCAGCCTTCCTTCTGAGGAATGGTTATACAACCCCTGCCTCCAACCTCCAAACTTCTTACCTATTCCCAAATATGTCCCTTCATACATTAATTCAAACCAACATGTCCTAGTATATCGTAAAGGCCTCCTTTTTAGTCCATCCTTTAATGTCCCCTGTTTATTTCCAACTTCTGCACAAACCAGGCTTGGACTCCATTGTTCTATATCTCCAAATCCTCCTTGTTTTGTCTCCTATAGCGGAGGAGCCATGGAAAGGAGAGGATGGATGCCTATAGGGTAAGACAAGGCTATGCTACCATGAATCCTCAGGTTTGCCATCAGAGGTGTGGCTCTGACTTTATCATTTTTGTGTTTAAAAACCCTAGTGGCTTTCTCTCCACTGTCCACAAGTCAAATATACATTTCTTAAATGATCTTCTGGGAATTTCCATATTCCCATCCTATTTTCCCAACTTCTTTCCTGTCGAGCTCTGTAGGCTTCTCAATCTCTGAGCCTTTCCTCATATTATCTCTCACACTAAACCTGCCCTGACTTGCTCTATTTCCTTATTATCTGTCCTTCCAAGGTTAGCTCAAACCTCACATTCTTACATGAAGTCCCTCTTTTGAACCTTCACAGCAATATTCTGTACCTCCCATATTATGGTTAATTGCATGTGTATTTTAACCCCAAGACGGAGTATATTTAAAAATAGCTGCCATGTACTGATCCCAGAATATGTAGCAGGCACTGTGCTTTATGTGCTTTACAACAGCCCACTTACAGCTTCACATCTACGCTGTAATATGTGTACTAATCATCTTCACTTCACACATAAGGCAACCCTGGTATAGCAGTTAAATAACCTACCTAAAACCCTGTGGTGACAAAGGTGAGGTCTGCTATCCAATCCTGGAGTCTCTATCCTGCTTTTTCTACCATAATCCCAGCTGATCCTGGACTCCATGAAGGCTGGTTCCTTGCCTGGTCTGTGTTTATTCCTATTACTAGCATGGTGATCTGACATATTATGCACCACTTTTAATTTACTAAATGGGTATATTTTCATCTTATTACTCCTGTTAATTATAAACTTTATATGAGGAGAATATTTTTACTTCTTTATCTAAACTAGGGACAAAATGTGTTTGGGAAAAACATGTTGAGTGATTGGAATATAGAATTAGGTTAAGAGATTTTCCTACTCTCACCTGTACAACAGTTCATTTTAGAAAGTATCATTGTATCAGAATGAAATAATCAAGTGAAGAGAATAGACGTTAACATAGTAAAAAGATAATGATCCTCTGTAGTCTATTTCAAAAGTGTTTGCTTCTGTTTAATTATTCTTATTGATGATATTCATTCAATACTTCTATACCAGATAATATATTGAAATTTCCCCCTGGATTATTTAATTTAACCTTCAAACCACAACACAACCATTTCAGGAACAAAGAAACCAAAGTTAAGAGAGGTTATGAAATTTTAATAACTGAACATTGAATAAAGCCATTAGATATTACCATGTTATGGTATCTTAGTTTAATTTTTTTTTTTTTGAGACAGGGTCTCGCTTTGTAGTTCAGGCTGGCCCTCAGCTCACGATGTAGCCCAGGCAAGCCTGGAACTCAGCAATCCTACTGCCTCTGGCTCCTGAGTGCTGGGATTACAGGCATGAGCCACCACGCCCGGCATATTTTAGTTTAATTTTTACCACCACTCTAGAAGGTAGGTCAGTGCTAATATTCATTTGATAGATATAAGTTGGAGGCACAGAAAGGTTATGTGACTTTTCCAGTGTTACACAGCTCATTAGTGACAGCCTCAGGCCTTTGACCTAGGACTGTGTCAATCCATAGTCTGTCTTTTTAATCAAGGTACCAAACTAGATCTCTTATTGCAGGAGATTGACTTTTGCAATCGATCTGAATTCATGTCTGCCCATTTCTAAGAACCATAGTAATGGTGTTGATAAGAACAGTTTCCAGCCCTTTTGCATGGTTAAAACCTTGAAAACCAAATCCAAATACACAATGCCAGAGAAAACACCTGGAAATCTTAAAAAAACATTAAAAGTATTTATCTATGCCCAATGACCACAACTCCAGGAGTGACTATAAGCCCCACAGTGCAGTAAAATGGAAAAGATGAAAATCCCAGGGGTATCATGTGTCAGCATCCCTCTAAGCTATGCGGTTCACATGTGTCAGCCATTCCAGTCAGAGACTGAGTTTGTGGTGGTGTTGAGTGATTGTCCCTGAACAGGAATCTACAGCTTCTAGCTCTCCTTGTGAGAGTTCCCTTTATCCCAGGTCATCTCTGGGATATTCCACTGGTCAAAGAACTTTGAAAGTGAAAGTGAAAGAAGCTTGCCTATTCTGCCTTCCGGGGGGCTTCTTTCTTACGCCTTGGCTCGCAGTCCCTGGGCTGGAACAACAGAAAGCCTTCCTGCTTCTCTGAGCTGATGGTGGGGCACCTTGGTTTTGCTTTTCTCTCTGGGTCATGACTGAGGAACATTCTAGGACAAAACAAAATGGCTGACAGCTCTATTTAAGGGAGATCATGAGGCAGCTGATGACAGCCCTATAGTTAGATTTGTGCCTCACTGGTGCTGAGGAGCTTGTGAGCAGGGCACGTGTAGGATGAGGGAAGGCCAGAGGATTCCACAGTTCACATTTCCATGGAGTTATTACTGCAGAGGAAACTCCATATCCATTTAGTGCTTTAAAAGGGAAGATGTGTCCTACCACTCTTTCTGAATGTCAGGCATTATTTTAGGCAACTGATAGTGCTGCTTGCTAAATATATATATGAAAACATGTCTATGAACTTGTTCTGAGGGTTAACCTAAAAGTATCTCTTAAATGAAAAACAAATGGGCTTTTTGGAATGATGGGACCACACACGGATTATATCACAAGGATTAGCTGTGCTAGGCATCCATCTGTGTGTTCTACATCTTGCATCAATACTATCTGCGTCCCAGGATCATCATGAATAGCAGCCTCCCCTTTACCCATGAATTCTCATATCTACCGCATTGCGGGTCTAGTGTAGAAAAACACAAGCATAGTATCACATATCCTGAAAACTAATCAGACTAACAAAATGTTTATGCATAAAATGTGTATAAAAAGATCCCTCTTGATGAATCCATGGTAGTGTGCTTCCACCACAGACCCAGGAGGGATTCAAACATTCTTCCTCCCACTTTATAAGCAATGAACTAAGGGTTCATTGACTGACTCACTGACTGACTGAGAGAGAAGAACAGCCAGTCTGAGGCCTTGCTCTCTGAGGATGAGAGGCAGCTTTCACTGTACCTTCAGGGACCGGGCTGCCATGATTTCATTGCTGCTGTTGTCTGTGATGCTTTTCATTTGTTTAATCCTTTGATACTTCTTTTCTTGTTCTGGAATCTGTCAAAAGTGAGGGATGGCTGTGGATTATTACAAGAAATGTAATAAATTGGAAATGTCAGGGGAGCAAGAGACAAAACTGGTAGTTTATTTCTCCTTCCTTCTTTTAATACTTTCCTCTTAATACCTTTCCACAGCTTATATAGTATAGTCTTCTCTTTTTTTCATTCCCTTTTCTCGCTTCACTCCTCCCTCTTCCTTTCTTCTTTGCCTTCCTTTCTTCCCTCCCACTTTCTTCCTATTCAGCAGCAGCTCTTTCTCAGTGACCTGAGCCTGCTTCTTCTCACGTGCCTCTCTCGAATGCTGCAGCCAGGTTCCCCAACTATTCCTTACTCTTTCTTCTCTGTACTCCCCTGGGTGATTGCATGACTTTCAAAACTACTCATAGAGAAGGGAGGAGAAGAGGAAGAAAGAAAATTTAAGATATTCCCTGTCCAGGTATCAAATATCTACAATGAATATAGACATGTCTCACACATGAGCTAAGAATAACAACAGTAAGAGTGAAAATGGGTCAAGAGAATGAAGAGAAGGGAGGAGCATGGGTAGGACTAAAAGAGAAACAAGTTGTGTTGTGTATATATACCTACTACTCTACTTGAAGAATGTAAACTTCACATACTGACTGAAAACATGTACCAATGATAAAAATTTAAATTAAAAAACCTATGAGTATCTTAACATATTTCTGCTGGTTTGAACCACTGGCAATGCATGCATGACTATCCCCAGGGTTGCTTGTACCACTGAATAGGACTGTGCCATGCTACCTGATGGGACAGTCATGCATGTACCACCGATGGCTCAGAGCCACCCAGCCAGAGGCACAGGAATCCCAGCACCATTGTGCCCATGATCATACAATCTGTACCACAGGACTGCACCTGTCTTCGGAATTCTAGACTTTGTCTCCAACCTCCACTTGGGTGTTATAAGCATCGCAAGCTTAACTTGTCCAAAGCCCAACTGCTGATCTCTTTCTTGCCTGGGGGATATACTCTCCATCAACTTCTCTGTCTCAGGACATGGTGATTCTTATCTCGAGCTTGCTCCCATGAAAAAAAGAGTGGAAAGAAGAAAAAAAATAAAAGAAAAATCTCTCTTTTCTCTGGGATGAGAAACTGAAGTTGTAAATGAGTTCTAGAATGCATGATTGATATTGTGAAATAGTAAATATTCAAAGGGAAATGGGGTTTAGGGGCAAGTAATGAGGGGAAAGAAAATAATTGATGGTAAAAAGAAGAAACAAAGCTTGTGTATATAGGGGCGGGGGTTGGTAGGGTGGGTAGGGAAAGGGGAAAAATGAGAATTAAGTCATGTCATATACTGGTACAAATTCTCAATGTGGAGTGTAATTGTGATGTGTATATATAATGTACCAATAAACTAAATTAAAAAATAAAAATCTAGAAGGCGCACTGGTTTTTCCCTTCCTCGCTTGTCACACCCCACGCCTTCTCCCTTCAGCATCCATCTCCACTGTGCCGCCAGGCATCCTCCTCACAGCACTGTCCTGCTCGGTCAGTACCTCTGGCCACAACTATTGTGTCTCTCCAAACTTGCTTTCCATTCGCCTCTCCATGCAGTATTCACAGAAAATCTCTAGAACTGGACATGTTGGCTGAGGCCTATCAATCTCAGCAGTCTGAGAAGTCAAGGCAGGAGGATTATAAATTCTAGCCAAGCTCCAGCAACTTAGTGACTTAGATCCTGTCTCATCATTTTAAAGAATTTAAAAGTATTGGAGATGTAGCTCAGTAAAAAGACCCTGAATTTAGTCGCTGGAATAGCAAAACGAACAAGTTGGCAAAAACCAACAACCATAAAACCCTGAAGACCTATGACCCTACTACACAAAGCTCTCCAACAATCTTCCATCCTACTTAAGAAAAAAGACAGTTTTTCTTTCAGCCTGCAGGTTCTCAAAAATGTGTCCAACTTGAAATGTAAACCAAAACCACAGTGAGATACCAGGTCACACCTGTTAGAATACTATTCCTAAAAGACAAGAGATAACATTTGTTGGTGACAAAGCGGAAGAAAGGAAATTTTCAACAGTAGGAATTGTTCTCTGCATGAGAATAAAATGTACTGAAGAAACAGTATGGAGTACGGAAGATCCTCACAAAAGTGAAGAAAGGAATTATCACACTTTCCAGCAATTCTCCTTCTCAGTATGTATCAGAGGAAATTAAATTTGTGTGCTGAATAGACATCTATACTTCCCTGTTCATTCAGGCATTATTCACAATAGCCAAGATGTGAAAGCTATCAAAGTATCTATGGCAGATGAATGAACAAAGAACCCCCCCACTCAGAAATATCACTCAGCCTAGAAAAGAAGGAAATCTTGTCATCTGTAGCAACACAGACCTCTAGGTAGAGGATGCTGTGTTTTAAAATAAGCCAGATTGAAAGATGGTACTGCACGATCTCACTTACATGTGGAATACTAAAACAGCCCAACTCGTAGTAACATACAGTACCATAGTAGCTGCCGGAAGATGGGCCAGGTGGGATGAGGAGAAGGTGATAAGGGTGGAGGCATTCCACTGACCTGGCTGTTCACATCCTGAACAGATGCTAACGCGGCAATTACAGTTAACAATACTGTACTGTACACCTGAGAATTGCTAAGAGAGCAAATCTTAAATGTTTTCACTCATATCTGAGACAGTGAATATGTTCTTGAGCTTGACTGTGAGGATCATTTTGGACTGTACATACTTACCAAAGTATCATGTCATATACCTTAGACTTCCCTGTGATTTCTGTATCACTGCTGTTTGTTTCAACTACACTGGCCTCTTCTTTGGAGCTCAAGTTTTTGAAGTGTGATTCTCCCTCAACCCCTTTGCCCTTGCTTTCCCCTAATCTCGCTTCGTTTAGGATTCTGCTCAGATATCCCCTTGTCAGAAAGACCTTGATTACTCAATATAAAATGATAATCCCATCCCCATGATATATTTTCTATTTTAATCTGCCTTCCAACTAGTACTTACCCTCTACTAATATGTTTTTGTTTTTTCTTATTTCTCTTTCTCCTAACCTTGGTAGATACTGCTTTATTCACTGGTATAACTCCAATACCCAAAACAGTGCCTACTACTTCCACTGAAAGGAAGGCTAGTCATTTTATTTTCTATCACAACTCTCACAAGAATTGGGAAATGAATTACTTTCATTCTGTTCAAACGGTGCATGGTCCAGCCAGAATTCTTAGCTTATGATAGGAAGTGACAAACAAAAGTGACACCCTGAGTATTAGGGATCTTTTTGGTCTGAGCAAAGGGAAGTACTATGCTGTTCCTGTTTTCAGCTTTTCTTCTTGAAAAGAAGGAAGAGATTTGGAGTCTGACTACAAAATCTGCTCAGCTTCCTCATGGTTTCATCCCTCTGAAACTTGCAGGAGAGAAATAGCACGGGCAAACAGTTTTCCTAAATTGAGTGGGGAGACATATTGCCATTAGGGTTTACATACATAATTTTCTATTTCTCAGGCAGAACACACTAGCATGGAACATGAAAGGATGCAGTGACCCATGACATATCTTCCTAGAAGGAGTGGTCACTGTATTAAAATGTTCTATTTTCATAGGATGGAAAAATAATGACTCAGTTGGGAGCCAGGGGACTTCAGGATCCACAGGAGACTTCTGTAAAACTGTAAAAGGGACACTTTGAATACTTTTTTCTCATCCAATCAGAACACAGCAGGTGAGTGACCAACCCAGGTGCAAAGACTTATTCCTTTGGTTTCTTTCTGCTTTAGATTCGTCAGCCCAAGAGAAAATGAATAAGAAAAATCTAGAGAACAACAAAGTCACAGCATTGAAAGTCTAACCCTCAGAGGTAGCAGAAGTTGATGGAAAAGTTATAGCACTAAAACTTCAGCATCTGGAACATTGCTCTGAACCTTATTTTTTTAAAAAAAATTATAACAAAAGGCATTTTAATTTCACAGGTTTGTATCATAAATGGACTAATTTACAACTGTGTCTCCATCTTGATGTACTGTAAGCGCTGTGGCCCCAGAAACAGAGAAGCATCCAACTTATTTTATCACAGTCTTACCAAGGAGCCCTGATGACTTGTGCAGCGGCACCAGCCCTTTATGTTTTGAGATGTGCTCCTGTTGAGCAGTTTCCTCAGCTCTCACCATTGGTCCTAGAATCCTTGACTCCGTGGAGACCTAATGCATCTCCTGGACCATACAGTTCACCTGGGAAACCCACCCACTTTTTCCTAGATCTTCTGACACTTAAGCTCCCAGGAATGGACCACAATATATGCACTTTTGTTTTTTGGAAATAACTAAGTTACTGAGACTCCTTATATTTGCAGTGCCTCAGAGAAGGCATTTGTTGGAATTTTCTCTTAATGTTCATAAAACAAAGTAAACAAGGCCAAAAGGTGGGGCACTTGAAATACTCTGTTGTACAGTCACGCCAGCTCCACAGATATGAAATCCAAAAGCAAGAAGGAAGCACCCAGTAATCAAAATCAGATACTGTCTGGGATTACACAAACACCTTGTGAAAAAACAGGCCACACCACCAAGGCCAAACTTTCTTTCAACAGGAAGTTTTACTTTACTGCCCTGAGGTGGGACCCATTAAATAATGAGGCTCAGATGCTGTGGCTCTTCCTAAGGTGAATTAGCAGATAAACAGTGAGCAGCTAAGGGTGGACCAGCAGAAACTCAAGTTAATGAGACTCCTCCAAGCACCGGCTGAATACTTTATACTGTAAGATGCCTAACTATTAACTTCCAGATAGTTCTCCTATGCCCTACCCCACAGATCAAGATTCTTGGGCTTGAGCTCAGATAAATGACAGCCCAGAGCAAGATGATTGTTTTTTCCTTTTTGTTCATTCATTATTCATTGATATATTAAGTATTTATGGAGGGCCCATTACACACCAGGCACTGCTTGGCCCTGAAACTCAAAAATCCTTCAAAGCTAGTAAGTGGTCATTTAAATTCAGTTCTGTGTGACTAAAATTCAGAATTCTTCCCACTTTACCAAGGCTCCTTTGTCAAGCAAAATTTCAGTTGCCCATACAATTGGCACTCACAGTTCACAATGAACACTGTTGTTTCTCCCCTTACTAAGGGCTGGGGAGTACAGCCAAAAAGATTGTTCTCAAAAGGTGCCACTTCTTTTATTTTGAGACAGGATATTGTGAAGCTACCCTGGTTGGCCTCAAACTCCTTCTCCCCCTGCTTCAGCCTCCCAAAAAATAGGATTATAGGTGTATACCACCACACCAGTAACAGTTTTCTTAAAGGATATATGAACAACCAGTTGCTTCTCAACCTTTGCCAAACAAAGACACAATTTGAAGACCCAGGGGAATTCACAAGTTATCTCTCATCTGTGGAAACTAACAACAATAACAACAAAATACAAATGACTACAGTAGAAGAGGCACTATCAGGGATGCACAAAGAAACCCCTGTGAGGATCAAGAGAATAGAAGAGTGGCCAGGTTATCAATGTGTAAATATCAAAGTGAGTCTTCATTGATTTTCATTAATAATTATAATTTTAAAATTTTTGAAATGGCTGGGTGTGGTGATCCATGCCTGTAATCCTAGCACATGGGAGGCTGAGGCGGGAGGATTACTCTGAGTTCAAGGCCAGCCTTGAGGTCTATATAGTGAAAGTTAAAAAAAAAAATCTCTAGAGCACCTTCCATCAACAAGTTCACAAAATAATCTTATCCTACAAAAACAGAGTCCTTGGCCAAACAAGAAGCTAATAAAAACCTAATAAAACTGTAATCATATGAGGTAGAGTTGTTAAATGCATTTAAGCATGACTTCTTGCTTTTCTCTGTAGCAGCAACTAGAATTGGTTCCATATCTTTAGGATGAAAGTAATACCATATTGTTTTTTGGATTTAAATATACTCATCGCTGACCCTGAGTTCCTACTTAACAGTCATTTCAGTCTCAGCCATGACTGAAGTAGCTTTCCTCTCCCTGAAGCTGTGTGAAAGTCCCAGAAGACATAAGCAGAATGCAGATTTGGAGCAAAGCAGTTGGCCCCAGTCCACACAGATTTCTGCCAAGGTACCTGTTGTCTGAATCTGTATGATCTATGTGATAGAAAGTGTCCACTAGCTCCGTACCTTCCAGAGCCATGGGCATTGTGACCCCAAGGTTTTGTGGCTTCAAGTTCAGTGCTCTACTCTCCACTATCTTGGCTCCCACAGGCCCTGCCAGCTCCTGGGAGAACAAGTGGGCAAGGTTGTGAGCTGGGCCATCTGTTAAGCCCTGCTGAACTCTTACTGTGGTCTCCAGAAAGCATGGCATTCCTAAGGTTAGCATCTGGCCCCCACCTGCCTGATCCTCCAGGTCATCCCTTCTAGAAATAGCCAAATGTTTAGTTCTGAGGCTCTTCAGGAAACAATGTTCTCAGCTCTATTCTGGAGGCGAGGCCCTCCAGATCACTAGGATATATCCTGCTTATCTGGTGAGCAAGGGATGGAAGTGGTCATTCATTTTACTCTACATTTCCATGAAAATTTTCCACGAATTTTTCTCATTCTGTTGAGCCTATATGAAAAAGAACTTCTGTAGAGCAGGGCTGGTTATGCCTGTGTGGACATGAGAATCATGCAGCTCCTGATGCTGGGGCTCTACCTCAATGAAAGTGAACGAACTCTCTAGACAAGCATACTGGGCCCGGGCAACTGAGTTTCCCCAGGGGGCTGATGCACAGTGAGGACAGAGGACTTCCCACTAGACTCAGAAGTGACAGTTGGGGTAGAGAAGCCTGGCGGATGTTCTGGTGGAGGTATGGAATCATAGGGGGAAATGAATACACTCTGGATAAAGAAAACAGTGGGGGAAACAATCAAGTTCGGGGTCCTCATTTCCCTCCAATCAAGGTTCCAAATCCTGAGCCACTCTTGAGCTCCAACATAGCAATCACCAAAGGCTACTCTTTGCAGGTACCTTATTAGGTATGTTCCTCTAAAACAGAGTTTGTTTCCTTCCCACCTTTTCTCAATGCCTTCATTGTAATGCCTTGTGATACAACTTCCCTGGATACATGGAGAGGTAGATGGTCCAACAGCCTTGACTGAATCACCTCACAGATCTCACCAGACCTAGGAAACTATATTGGACTGAGAAGTTTAAAACAGAAAACCTGCTGTATCAGTTAAGGTTCCCCAGAGATACAGAAAAAATAGGAGATACACAGACAGACAAACAGTGCTCACACAGAGAACTTTACTTTGAAAACTGGCTCATGCGTTTATGGAGACCAGCAACTTCCCACAATATTCTATTTGCAAACTACAGAACCAGGAGCACCTGGGATCTAAGTTCTAGAGTCTGAAGTCCCAGGAACCAGGATCTCTGATGTCCAAGGACAAGAGAAGACAGAAATCCCACCATCAAGGAATGAGGGAGGAAGACTTTGCCCTTATTCTATTTGCCCTCCATGGATAGATGATGCCTCCCACTCTGGCGAAGCTGGGTTTTCTTTACTCAGTTTCTTTACACTGACTTAAATGCTACATTTACACTGACTTAAATGCTATTTTTTACCCGAGAAATAACGTTCTCTTAGATACTTCCACACAGAATAGTCCTAAAATACAGCAGAAAAGACTGAAATGAGATATGTGGAAAGACTTCTTCAAAGTGAGGACCAAACATACCTATAAATTATGAAGACTGGATTATGTTACCCTTTGGTGCTTTGCATATGACTTTCTTCCATAACACATGCTTGCCTAACACTTTTTTCTAGACCAACATCTAGAGATCAGGAATCAAGAGCTCCTGTGAAGTTGATGAACAAAATCAATCTTCACACAAGCCAACCAGCTGACTGGTGCTTTCTTAGCGATCTCAGTGTATGTAGACCCATGTACACCACAAAGCTTGCTGATTTCTCTATTTTCCTCAATCTATTCCTGCAGAATAGATTGCTGGTCTGGAATAAATATGAATGACTTTCTGATAACTGCAAAGGAGGGTAAGGATAACTATTTTGGATGAATAACATCTTTTCTATTCCCCAAAGAAATTGAAGAGCTGTAGAGAGAGAAATATCTGAGTCAAAAAATGCAGAACACAACTGCACAGTTACATAATGGCAGATTTCCCATGAGAACCAAGGTCTCTTTTTCCTCACAGTAACATATTTCCTTCTCAGTGGCAGGAGTTAGACTATCTATAAAAATGTCACAAAGCTAATGTGTAACTCCTTTGCTTTTTCTTTGGCATATATTTTTCTAACTGAAAATGAGGCTATAAATTTTATTCTTCCCTCTAAAATGTGGAGAAAATGGATGGAAAGCATTACACAAATCTGTTAATTACTTTCCTTTCACTGCCAAAACAAAATACCTCATACCCAAAGTCAGAGGGGAAGGTTGTTTATTTAGCATATAATTTGTAGGGGGTCTCAGTCCATAGCTGACTGGCTCCAAGGCAAGGTGGATGGGAGAGGGAAACAGAGGAAAACAATATGGTGCACACAAAATAGCAAAAATAACAAGGAAACTTAACAGCCTTTCTGCTCCTTTCATCCCATCCCAAGTATTGGGATTAGGGTGGTTCCAAGCCAGTCATGTGTAGTGGTTTAGTAATCACACAGCCGTAATCCCAGCTTCACACATTATAGACTCAGGTATCTCTGGAACAGAAAACCCCATCTCACCTGCACCAGCCTGTGAGGACATCTAAACCCAAGCCATAATAACAATGCTAAAGAATATCGGTAATATACAAGTAGATGCATTCTGTTCAATTTATGAGCTCAGCCTTCATCTACAGGTAGCTCTCCATATGGTTAACAATGCTTATCATCATACAGTATTTATGGACCAAGGAATTGGGAGCTTTACTTTCTGTAATGATAGATTATAAATCTTTGAGTCGGTTTGGAATTAAGAATCAATATCCATTCATTTTAGATAAAGTGAATCAATGATAAGAATGGTTTCTAGTTTATCATACAGTAGCACCTCACTGGGGGCTCTGATCCCTTCTCACTCAGCACTGAACCACTGAAACACCACATAGTAGGAGACTCCACAATGAGCAGCGCTAAACAATACTCTCCACCAGCAAAACCTTGAGAAGAAACTTACAAATTTGCTTCTCAAGTTTTGCTTGTGTCATGTTCTTTTGTGCAAATATACTGTATCTCTAAGCCAAGATAAGGGGAGGTTAAACGTTGTATGGGAAATTAAAAGTCATTCAAAGGACAAGCCCATCAGTGATCACTGAATGCAAACCTCTGTGGCATTCAACAAAGAAGTTCAACTGTTCTCTCTGTGAAGGAAGAAATTCATAAGCAAAGTACCAAGATTAAATGTAAAAACCTACCGAAAGATACAACAGGAACTTGCACTCTTCTTGATTAAAAACTTCTGTCATATTCTCGCATGCTTTGCCTACGACCTGTGTGCCTTAACTAGTTAAACATGCTAGTATTCTGCAAGATGAATGGTTACCATTTCATTATATATTTTTTTCTGGAGAATGCTAAGCAGAAAGAAAATTTATAATTCTTCCACCAGGATGAGAAGGACTGATATATAGAAGAGAGTAACAATCTGTTTTCCACTGAGGTCAGAATGAGAAAAAATTTCCCTAGAAATATAGCAGAAGAGATTGAAATGAGATATGAGAAAGGACTTCCTGAAAGTGAGGGTTAAACATGACTATAAATTACTAAGATTGGAAGACAATTTTTCACACACAATACAGAACTGTCTTCTCTGGACATTTAAAGCATCTTGTGATTGGTATTCTGTAGGAATGCACTCTGTGGAAACAATCATTGTAAAAGGTTATATTTGGTCGATTTCTTCAATTTTATTGTGCTGGTTGTGCAGCAAACGCATGGCTATGTGTAAACTTCCCTGTGATATGCTTAGTGTGGCATTATGTGGAAATAAGTAGGCAATAAAATAGTTTTTCTGCTCTTTGTTTATAAAATAGATATTTTTGCCTAATTTATTTTCCAGGACCAACATCCAGGGTCCAAGAATCCTGGGGTTTGTCCCTAAGACACCCAAACAAAACTCATTCATTTAATGGATATCAATATCGTTCCTGTTTCTACAGCCAAATGGTTTCACTTTGGTTTATCAATAACTCCCCATCTCTCTTACCCAGTGGACATTCTCTAAATCTTACCTTGCCAAACCTTATTATATGGTAACAAACTATGAACCTCTTCATCTTTCTTAAAACAATTCTTTTGCCTGCAAAGGAAATGTTCCCCTGTCCCAGTTGGCTCCCTAGCTGCCCCTCTCATTCATCTTCTCACACCTTCAGAGCTCCAGTGTCTCAGGCTCTGTCTTCAGCCTCTGTTCTTTTCACAGTATTGATCAAATGACTCATCCGAGTCAGTGGTTTCAACTTCTTGACTCCTATATACTTTTCACATGAGCACCTCTGTTAGAATAAAGGTTATCTTCATTTGAATGGCCCTGACTCACTGCAGGTAAGTTCACACAAATCTTATATATCACCACACATCTTACTTTCCAGATATGTACCACCACGTTCATGACACAACCTGGAAGTCATCCACAACTCCCTTCTTTTACACATTCAATTACAAACTGCTTTGTTTCTCTTTTCCCCTTTACTCCTACTCCTCATGCCCTAGAATAGACTCTAGGAGTACTACAGTAGCATTCTTAAAAGATGCCTGTCTTTCTTATGTTCCTTATTTCATAATACTTGTCATACCCATCATCTCATCTGGTTCACCATAGTGCTTTCATAGTACTTCAAATCAGACCTCTGTGTGTTAGTTGACTTTCTGTTACTGCAACAAATTATCTGAGCTTATTAGCTTAAGGAAAGATTTACTGTGGTTTACGGTTTCAGAAGGTTAGTTCATGCTTTGTAGGCCCACTTCTCTTGGGCTTGTAGTAAGGCAGTACCCTGTGGTAGAGAAACATGGTAGCAGTAAGCTGCTTACCTCACAGTGACAGGGAAGCAAAGAGAGTGATAAGGAAAAGGCCAGAGAACCCTTCAAAGGCACACTTTCAGTGATCTAACTTCCTTCCACAAAGTCCCATCTTCTGCAGATTCTATTCCCTTCCAAAAGAATCACCAATTGGAGGCTAAGCCTTCAACACATGGACCTTTGGAAGATCTTCATCCAAACCAATGCAATGGACTCAGGTATTGTATTATTACTTTGTACTATAATTATTATTTCACTTGTCTTGTTCCTAACTATATGATCCATGAAGGTAACAGCTATAGCTGACTCATCTTCATGTTTAGGACAAGGTCGAACACAGAGGATGTGATCAATAAGTGCTTGATACAAAGGGTGATCAAAAACTGTACTTCTTTCCAGCTTAAAAGATTTATCACAGTAAAAGATACATTGCCATTAATGCCCCCTCAAAATTCCCCCTTCCCTTGGGACACACAGTGGGATACATTGTTCTTGCTATTTTGAGAATCAGTATCTTTAAAAAACATAGTAAAAAAATGTAGTGAATACTTTCACACCACAAATCACTTCACAGGGGAAGAAGTACGAAGGCCCAACAAATATATGAAAAAATGTTGAACATCTCTTGCCCTGGATAAATGCAAATTAAAACACTAAAATCCCCTCTTACACCAGAAAGAATGGCAATCATCAAGAAATTAAAAGAAACAAAAATCAAATGCTGATGAAGCTATGGTGTAAAAGGAATTCTACATTGTTGGTTGTAATGTAAATTAGCAAAATCACTATGGAAATTTCCTATGACTCAACTATCTCCCCTCCTATGGATCTTCTCCAAGAGCTAAGGAGCTCTATTATAGTGATACATGCATACTCATATTTATAATAGCATAATTCTTAATAGCTAAATCCTAGAAGCAACCTGTATGCCTATCAACAGATAACCTGATAAAGAAACTGTGGTATTTACACAAATGGAACACTACTTGGCTGTGAAGAAGGGCACATTTGAGATATCTATAGGAAAATGGGTATACTTGAAAAATATGTTGAGTGAAATAAACATGAGCTTAAATATCATGTGGTATTTCTCATGTGAGTAAGGCAAAGTACAAAGAGATTAATAAAAAAGGGATTGCAGCATACAGAGCTGGATCTCTTACAAATAGGAAGGGGTCTAAGAGACTAAAGAGAAAGAGGGAGTGGGGATGAGTAAATAAGAACAAAGATTTGCTGGGACCCTAATATGTATGGGACCCTAATATCCTCAATGAATACAAACACTATCCACAATAAACAAACTAAAATTAATAATATCAATAAGAATGAAAATGGTAAAGGGAACTAGATGAGAAGGGAAGAGGGAGGGAAGAGAAAGAGATTCAAAAAATAAACCTGCTGTATTATGTATATATAAACAGTTCCCAAGGTGATTGTGAACTGCATGGAATACAAACACATACTGATAAAAATATGTGAAGAAAGGGTAAATACTGCTGTGAAAAAATCAGACAACAGAAAAGCAGACTCACAAAAACATTACAAGGTACCTTTATTCAACCTATTCATTGGATCTGGGACCATGACTATGAGAGCAAATGTTTTACATCCTTCAGAACAGGTAGATAGCCATGAAAGCCCAACTAAAAGCACTCACAAAAGATAACTTTCAGAACAGCTTCCAAAAGCAGCAAAAATGATGGGATGAGTGTTCAAAGTGACAGAATTAACAGCAACATGTCTTTTACTGTGATGATTTTAATTTAAGCACACACTGTAGTTTTTTTTTTTTTTTTTTTTTTTTTTTTTTTTTTTTTTTTAGCCAGGGTCTCGCTTTGTAGTTCAGGCTGGCTCTGAGCTCACTATGTAGCCCAGGCAAGCCTCGAACTCAGCAATCCTCCTGCCTCTACCTCCCGAGTGCTGGGATTACAGGTGTGAGCCACCACGCCCGGCACTGTGGTATGTGGTATTGATGGCTGGTGGGCGTGAGTCTCCATGCCCAGCATTGTATGTGGTTACTGGGATCAAACTCAGGACCTTGCGCTTGTGAGGCAGGCGCCGGAACCACTGAGCCAACCCTCCGGCCCCACACTGTAGTTTTTTACTGCCCTTCCTAACTTGATAACTGAATATACCTGGGCCAGGGACTTATGCATGAATTCAATTTATTGCAATGAATTAGTCACAGGTTAATTTACCATTTTAGTTTTTCATCTAGGCCAGTGGTGGGGAAAGTAAATACAAAGAAAAGACCAATGTCACATATAGTGGTAAAATGAGTTCATTTAAACAGCTTACTGAAATTGTGAATAATTTAAAGAGCAAAAGAGAAGCTAGATGATAGGAAACAGAGAGACGGATCTTTTGTGAAAGGGAAGCAGATCGGAGACGGAGGGAGGAGGGAGAGTGTGGAAAGGAGGGGCAGATACAGAGAATCAAGTTGTGCTATGTACACGTACCCAAAGCTCACAGTGAATGTCATCATTATGTACAGCAAACACGTAATAACAAACATTTTTAAATGCAGTGATAAAAAAACAAAACAAAACAAAAAAACTATGAAAGACAAACATAAATTCTTTAGGCCAGTTATTCAGTTTTGAGGATTCTCTACAAGATGGTCACAGCTTCTTGTTTAGCTTTCAAGCCTGAACATGAGGAGCAATGCTTCCCACATTCTAGCATTTGTACTTAATTCAGGGAAATCTTCACCTTGTGAAACAATAGGACACAGGCTGGTGGGCGTCCCCCTTCCTTGAGTGGGATTCTATGTCTCTTGTTCAGATTTTAATTATTGCCAATTTTGAGGGATAATTTCACTCCCCTAGCCACTACCTGTCAGGAACTCAGAAAGCTCTGAATTTAAACAACTCAATTATTTACCCACTGTATATTAAGAAAGCCTCATTAATAATAATAACAACAATAACAATAACAGGTATCTCTCACTTATTGTTCTCCAGTCAAGTCAAAGAGCTGACTCATTCCACTCAGTCTGGGCTCCTTTGTAAGCTAACCACACGTTTTTCCCTCTGAAGCTAGTATTATTTTAGAAAGAACAACCTCATTTCTTTTGATTGAAGAATCAAACTAAAGCCTGTGTGTCAACTGTGGCAAAAAAAATCACAAGGATAACACAGTACTCTACCTGTTCATTTTCCAAATGCAGTGGAGCTTTGGTGTAATAATCTACATCAACATTTGCATAGAGATACACATTCTTTGGGAGACTAAATTACAACTATTTATACTATAGCAATTGGTCCTGTGGGCATTAATCCTACAGAACTGTTGCAAATCCTATTTTATATTTCTGCTCTTTTGTGGGCAAACAAATCAATATGTGGGACTTTTTTCACTCAGGCAATCATTAAAGCAGATGTTGTCTGTCTTCCATGTACAAGGACAGACACAGGAATACAGTCATGTATTGCTTAAGGACAGGGATATATTCTGATAAATGTATCTTTAGAAATTTAATGGTAGTAAAAACATCAGAATGCACTTTAAAAAGCATATATGGTACTTGGTGTGGGAATGTGATGAGGGGAAGGAATAAATATGATACAGAAAGAAAATAAAAGAGCATGTATAAGGGGGGAAGAGGGGGGAGTGGGTAGGGATATGGGTAAAAATGAGAATTAACTTGTGGCATATACTGGTACAAATTTCCCAATGTTATATGTGATTTTGAGATATATATAAATTGTACCAATAAAGAATTCAATTTAAAAAAAAAGCATATATGGTGTAGCTTTACTACGTATCTAGACTATGTTGTACTACCTACTGCTCCTAGGATACAACCTGTACAACATATTACTGTAATGAGCATTATAAACAATTGTTAACAATGATATTTGTGTATCTAAACAAGGTAAGTAAGACATGGTATATTACCTGCATTAGTGATTGCTGGGGTGAGAAAGTAATATATTGACTGCTTGTTCATAAAAAGAAGAAACGTAAAAAGAAACAAAAATAAAAAAGAAGAAATGTAAATCAAGATTCATGACAACTTTGGTGCTGTGATGGAAAAAGGGCTAACTCGTATGGTGTAAAACTGGTGCTCCTCTATACCTGGAGGGATATTGTGCAGAACTAGACATTTCTTCTGAGTGTTTGGTGAGTGAATGTGAAATCCTAGGATATGACACTGCTATAGAGTTTTAAAACTCGGTGTATTTAAGCTACACAAAATGTATAAAGAACCACTTTTCTTTCAGTAATAAATTAACATTAGCTTACGATAACTTTTGTTTTAAAAATGTTGAACTTTTTGACTTCTTTATAATTAAACACAAGCACACTGTACAGATGTATAAAGTGAATTCTTCTTTAGATCCTCTAAATAATGTTTTCTGGTGCTGGGATTTGAGCCACATACATGTTCTTTAATTTTATTTTCTATTTTTGGAACTTCTTTATGTTAATACCTATGACACAGGCACACTGTGATAGCTGATTGTGTCAACATAAGTAAAACCCAACTAAATTGGCTCAGCATAGTTCTGGGTGTGGAAGACCCACCCTAGGGAGGACTGTCCCCGGAATTCTATAAAAGGGAAATGAAGAAGGAAGGATTGCTGCTACTCAGAGGACCTCTAGTCTTAGCATTTGCCTTGGATGTTTTCTCCTGACTTCCAGCTCAAATTCTTTATCTTTTATTCCTGTATCCCTCAGCATTCCAACACAGACTCACACTGGAAACCATCCAGAGTATCAGGCCTGCAACAGGATCCTTCAGATCCCCAGTGGGCAGATGGGCCCTTCATCCTCTTCAATATCTGACTCAGTGGCAAATGACTGGAAACCAGGTTTGTAAATTTTTATATATTTGTGTGTCTTGTATTAAATCTATTTCTCTAGTGAGCACTGACTGATACACACACATTAAACTGGGCCCACAGTGGGTCAGGAACATCAATGTCATCATCTTCTTCCTCTATATCTTGTTCCAAGGCCTTCAGCAGCAACAGATGCAGGGGCTGTATTTCCTAGGGAACAAATGCTTCTAAAACATCTGAAGAACCTGCCTTATGTTGTTTTCCAGTGAACTGTTTTTTGATTGTAAGTAGAAGCCTATTTTCTAAAACAATGATAAAAGTACTGCAAACATACATTGAAATAGTGGTTATTATAAAGTCTTTTGAACTGTTACTTGTACATGTACATTGACACCACCACAAACATGTGAGTGAAGTGTTAGGCTATGATGCAATGGTACTTAGGATGCTGCCTGCATCAGAGTAACACCAGGGTGTTACTCAGATTCATTAGTCTTATGGAATCACTACTATATATACACTCCATTGGGTCATTAAGCAGCATATGACTTATAATAAGCCACCAAAACAGTTCAAGGGAACAGTTAAAGCTGGGAAGAGGTTATGGAATCTGCCACATCTGGGCCACGACCAGAGGTAAATGGATGCAATGCTTAAAAAAACACCAGAGTATAAATTGTGGTTCATTCTTTCTAAAAATCTTCCTTTAAAATACCACTTCATCTTCCAACCTTTCTTAAATGTCTGACAAGTGAATGATTAATAAAAGACAGTTCAGCTAGAACTTGCAGGGAAAACTGGTTGGCTTACCCATCTTGCTGGCATCAAGTCTCTCTGGAGTAGGCTGGGGTGAGGAGGAACCACAGAGCTACTATCCCTGTGCTGTGGAGATTTCCCAAGGAGCAGTTAAACCCTCAGAGAGCTGAAACCACCACTGGCACTAATGTATTGCTGTAGCTTTTTATGTAATTATGGCTGAAGTATTGTAACATTTTTAAAGGCTGTCTTGTGCACTGATTGATTCTGTGACTTCAATTTTCATAAAATCCATTTCAGCAGAGTGGTGAAGAGATCAGACCGGCTGAGTTGAAATCTTATCACCGCACCCAGCCATAAGACTCGCAAGAAAATTTCATTAACCTCTCACCTCAACTTTTTTGGTTGGGAAATGGAATAAAAATAGCAATTTCTCCAAATATGAGGCGTGATCAAAATATACGGTGAATATTTAGCATTTTAAAAAATGTATGACAGTAAAACATACATTGCCGTTGGTCTGTCTCCAAAGTACTTCCTCTCCCTTTGAATACACTCGTTCCATTGTTCTCTGTGCTTTCTGAAGCAGTTCTGCAAGTGTTCCTGCTTCAGTGTCTCGAGGAGGTGCAACAAAAAACAGGAGAGCTGGTGCCAAGTGCAATGCGACAGAAAGCAAAGCTCATAAAAGCGGTGCAGCATGTCCTCCTTTACCTTATCCACCAGCTGGGGCACCATTATATGGTTTCTGGCTCTTCCCCAAAGTCAAACTGCTCGTGAGCAGTAAATGTTTCAAACTGATTTAGAACATGGAAGCCAGGACAGTTCAACTAAAGATATTCATGCAAGAGGACTTCCAGAATGCTGGGACAAGTGTGCAGAAGAAACGAAGAGTATTTTGAGGAGGCTTATGGCACTGTGTCTTTCACTATAATTTTTAAAAATTCAACATTCACAGTGTTTATCAATCACACCTTATATTATTTGAGGATTGAAGGAGTTAGCATATATAAAGGCTTTTCCTAAAGAGTACGCACACCTAACAAGTACTCAGTAGATTTTGGTTATTTTGCTACTATTAGAGTTACCATGTTTAAGCAGTCCCTTAAGAACCACCATCATTTAATGGACTATGTTTTTTTTTTTTTTTTTTTTTTTAGACAAGGTCTCACTTTGTAGTTCAAGCTGGCTCTGAACTCACTATGTAGCCCAGGAAAACCTCAAACTCAGAATCTTCTTGCCTCTGTCTCCTGAGTGCTGGGATTACAGGCATGAGCCACCATGCCCAGCATTGTGTGGTGTGGTACTGATTACTGGTGGGTGTGAGTCACCCACCCAATATCGTATCTTTGTATGTGGTTACCGGGATCGAACCAGGGACCCTGTGCTTGCTAGGCAGGCTGTGGAACCACTGAACTAAATCTCCAGCCCAATGGACTATGCTCTTTAGAACAGTAGAACAAAATGTCTGATCTTCACAGAATATTATTGATGTTTCCAAAGTTGGAACCATGTTTTAAAAGGTAAAAATGGGACTTGTATTTTTTTTCTGGTTGCGCCTCTGACAACTGGGATCCTTCTGAAGTAACCTTAAAATATTATTAACTGGAAGCAACATTATCAGTTTTTCTTGGGAAGGCTGGAAGTTAAAGGAAAATGTCTAATTTCTTTCTTGCACTGAGCTGTCAGCTCTCTGGGTGGTCACCAAACTAAACCCCAAGTGGCAAACATTCCCTCTTCAGCTCCTTCTCATACCCCATCATCAAATCCACATAAACCTAAAAGTGAGATTTTTCTCATCTTTTTTGATATCCATTTTAATTGACAGAGGCCCAATAAACACACCCTGGGCCATGAAACTTCTCCCCAACGTCAAATTCTATTTGGTTCACAGGGACTGGAGCAGTCCTTTTCTGTCCTTCAGCTAGACTTTCAGTGCCTTCGACAGTTTCATGAAGTCAGCAATGGCGATTCAATAGAAAAAGCACCACAATGCAATTGCAAAGACCCATATCAAGTACTGATTAGATTACTGACTGCGTGGCGATGGGCAAGTCGCTTACTTCAATGTGCTTTGTATAAAATCCAAAGTTAATAATGCTTAAGTCAAATATTATTTTTCAATAGTAACAACATGCATGTAGATGCATTCTATAGACTACAAAGCATAACATGATCGTAGCAAATACTGACACCAATTCTTATCTTTTATTATTTTTTCTTTTGCTTGTACTTTATTTCTATATGATTTTTAAAAAATTGAATTCCTTATTAGTCCACGTTTTCTCTCCCAATCTGCCTAGGATCATCTTTCAAACTAGGTCATCCCAAAGACCTCTGGTCTTTAGAACTTTTAGACTCTGTGCCATTTGGCAGAGTGCTTCAAGTGTCACAGGTGCGCTAATAATTCTGGTACTAATGCAACCTGCCTGTCTGCCCAGTAATGAGGTGGTGGAGCCCATTTGTCTCATTTTTTTAAAACTTGGGCTCCCATTTCCTATCACCCCTGACAGCCTGTGACACAGCTACACACACTCTATACAGGTGAGCTCCAGTAGGTTCACAGGGACTGTTACTATCCTGAAGGATACACGCAGGAGGGGCATGGAAGAGAGGACGAATGGGGCCTCACCTGAATTAAGGGGATGGCAGCCAGTGCTGCTGGTGGGAAGGGGAAGGAAGCCACCACGTAGGGAGCGTCCGCTGTGCGCCAGCTCTAAGCCAGGTGCCTTACAACACAAGGCTCAGAGTCGGAGTCATTTACAGCCACACAGAGGGTGTAGGAATCCAGGTCTGCTGTGGTGGATTTGTCTCTGACAACACTGGATGGTTTGAGGCATCGTGAAGACTGTCTAGCAAGGACTCCAGGACACCCTGTTTTTGCTTCTGTCAGGGATTAGAAGGGATGGGAGTAGGTGCTGGGATTTGTGAGTCAGAAAGCCACTGCATAAGCCCCAGCCAGGGAGCTGTGAGGGTCAACTGGGTGGAAGACAGCACCCTGAAACTCTTCCCTGTGGTTCAGATCACCTGTTCTAAAAGGCTCCCTTCTTCTGCCTGTCCATCTATTCCTCTTCCCCCTCTCTGCCTTCCCTTTTATGATACTGACACTAAACTACAGGTGACCAAAGCCCATGCTCTTATCATCAAATTCATAAGCCCAAGACTGAATATTTCAATAAAAATATAGATTGTGAAAGGCCTGTAGTCTAAACAAAGGTTACATAGATAGTTCATAAACTGCCATTAGTTTAAAAAACAAAACAAACAGAAACAAAACCTTCCTAAACTTCCTCTCAATCAGAGCTAAAGAACAAAGAGTGCTGGAACTCTGCCAAGGAACAGACAGTGCCACTCTGGCCCTGGTGCTGCTCCTCGGCAGCCAAGGCTCCACACGCCCCTGTGCAGAAAAACGTGACGCAGAGCATCCTACGAGAAGGCAGGAGGCAGGAGGGAGGAGGGAGGAGGGAGGAGGGAGGAGGGAGGAGGGAGGAGGGAGGAGCGCCTCGGCAGCGTGCAGAGTGACAGCGGCACAGCTGCGGGTTGGCAGTACCCGCCCCACCTTCTCTGGCTCCTAGACTTAGGAGTCTATTAAGTGTTATAAGCTCTTCATCACGTCCTTGTTTTCCCCAAATTAAGTGCAACTAATAGACTCAAGAATGAATCCATTAACGGGGTGTCTTCTTTGTGCAGAAGGGCACGGCAGAGGCTCAGATTTGTGGTGGGGTGTTTGCACCCACGAGGCTCCTCATGGGGGCTGTGCTGGCCAAGGGATGCCCCGGCATGCTTCCTTGTGAGCGGTGCTCCTGCTATGGCACAGACGTCCAGCTCACTGCTGCTGGCTCCTCGCTCTATGGGTCTCTGGATTCCAGGGCCGGCAGGAGCAGGGCGAAGGAGGATGGGTGGGGAAGGCCAGGAAGGGGAGAGCTTGGTCTAGCGAAAAATTCAAAGTTAGCTTTTCCTCTTGAGTTTTCTTCTGCTTTATCCAGACCCAATCCCACATCCCCAGTTGTCTTTTGTTCCTCTCCTCCTCATCTCCGCAGGATTCTAGCTCGTTTCCCTCTGGCTGAATACCTGCCTTTTATGAGCATCCTAACTTAAAAACAAAGAGACCAGTGCTCCAAAATAACTGACCTCCTCCTACACACCTTCTCAAAAGTTTCACTCTCTTGATGTTATAACAGAAAGCAGTCTGACGAAACTTTAGGGGACGGTCAGAACTCTCCCAGTGTGGTATTTGTGGTATTTTTATATGCTGTATGGGACTACACATGGTGCTGCTACATTTTAAAATGTATCACTGTGAAAACAAATGTATTTCTGTAACGTACTCAGTTTCCTGCCCCAACTCCTGCCATGCTGTTCGAGAGACAGACGCCTCTCAGAAGAACTTGGTGCCTCCTGCTTTGGAGGCTCATACCTTGAGCAATTCCTGCCCTCACGCGTGGCTGGATCTAGTGATTTGCTGGTGATGAGATACCACTTCCGAAATGAGGTCACCTAGAGGCTATGGGTTCTGTATAGTATGTTCCCCCCAGCTCTCTCTAGTCCTTGGGGCCAGCTGCCCTACTGAGGGGGCCCGTGTAGTCAGGAGTGGAGCTCTCTGGGAAACAGCCTGTGAGGACTAGAAGATCACCAATAATCAAGTGAGTGAGCTTGGAGATGATTCTCCTATAGTTGACCACAGCCTGTGCTGACATCATAACAGACCTGGGAGAGGACTTACCCCCGAGGACCCAGCTAAACCACACCCAGATTCCTGACCCACAGAAGTCATGGCATAAGCTGTGTCTGGTGATAAAAGGCACTAAACTTCATGTAATGGGCCACTGCTGATGATCTCCAACACAAGTCCTGAGACCCTCCCGAGGCCTGTGCCTCACAGAGGCTTGACCTCTGTCACACCACTTCTGAGTCAGGAGAAGACAAAGATAAGTGGTCACCACATCCCTTCTCCGTATTCCAGAGAGCAAGACAAACCTATCCATCCTAGGAGCTGACTGTGAGAAAGGAGCAACCACTTGCGCGCTCCTCACCTAATGAAGCCCAGAACCCGCTTCCTGCAGCCGCCATCCCTTGATACTCTCAGGTTTTCCTCAGGAGCTCAATGACTCGGCAACAGGAAAAATACAAAAGAAACTGACTCTTGATTAAAACCCTAGCAGCAAAGTCCTCTCATTTCACTGTCTGTGAAACTCTTGTCCATGCTTATTTTCTGCACATTTCCTTGTTTCATTTACGCTCAGCTTCTAGCACAACTTCCTTTCCCGATTCTGTCATGCTCTCTTCTTCGGAAACACTTAACCTGTTTGTCTAGGAAGTCTCTAATAGTCTCTCCTCATCAGGATGTTTTATAACTGACAGGGAGACAGTAATAAAAGACTGGCCTCTTTATCTCTTCCAGCATTTTTGTTTTTGTTTAACAAGTATGTATTTCCACTGGTAGATTGTGTTACCCTAGAGTAAAAAAGCACAGGTGGAACATTCCTAACCCCAAAATCCCAAATGAGAAATGCTCCCAAATGTGAACATTTTTGAACACGAACATGGCAGTGCAAGCAGAAAGTTCTACATCTGACTTCGTGTGATGAGTCACAGCTAAAGCACAGGCATACAATACACAGGTGATCAGTGTGTGCAGGGAAAAGGCTCTTCCAGCCATCTTTGGCTGTGATATTCCTTTTCCCCTCAACAACTACAGTTCATCCATATCAGCAACTGAGACAGTGACATCTTTGCTTTCTGATGATTCAATGCATATACCCTGTTTAATGGACAAAACTGTTAAACATTATATAAAGTTACTTTTGGTATATGTGTATAAAATATATGGAATGACCTTTTTTTTTTGTCTTGGGCCTCATCCCTAAGACTTTTATATATATCTCATTATATAAAAGTCTTCAAAACTCTGAAGAGCTTGAAATCTGAAACACTTCTGGTCTTCAGAATTTTAGTCAACCTCTATCATTCTGCTGGTAGTCCAAGAGGACATGAGTAGGAAAGGAGGAAGAGCAAAAAGCAGACATGGAAGCCAAATCTCGACTCCGACAAAGTGTTAGGCTAGGAAATGGCATCCCCAGTCCCTTGAGCGCGTAGCAGAGTTGTGCCTCTTTGAGAGTGGCTGTGCACCTTCAGGAACTCCTTAAGGGGAAACTCAGTTACTGCAGGCACTGGGAAGCAGGACAAAGCAGGACAGGTGACCAATAGGAATTTAAACCTGGGTTAGTATGAGACAAAGCCTTCCCAAGGAATTAGTTTTGCTCATTTATTTCACTGTAAAAGACATTTGAGTTGAAAGCACAGTCCACAATCTTGTATACATATTAAATTCATAATTTAAAAATACAGTTTTATTAATATTTTAGCTCTACTATTTTTTAATTTGATGACCTCGAGTAGATTATTTAATTCACTGAGTCTTCATTTCCACATCCTCAGAATTAGATTTTATAGGGGCTAACACATACTAAGTACCATTAAATGGTAATGATGATGATCATCTATTGATAGTAAGTGATCAATTTCAGGTGGAATTCAAACTTTTAAATGATGAATAATGAGAGAAATTTTTATGACAGTGGGAATGGCCAGTAAGCTGTGATAGTAATAAGAGTAAAAGAATTATGTTATTACCAAATTCTAAGTATTGAACAAGAGATTATTTGTGGGGCCGGAGGGTTAGCTCAGTGGTTCCGGCGCCTGCCTCGCAAGTGCAAGGTCCTGAGTTCGATCCCAGGTAACCACATATAATGCTGGGTGTGGAGACACGCCCACCAACAATCAACACTGCATACCACAATGCCGGACGTGGTGGCTCACGCCTGTAATCCCAGCACTCGGGAGGCAGAGACAGGAGGATTGCCTGGGCACCATAGTGAGCTCAGGGCCAGCCTGAACTACAAAGCGAGACCCTGTCTCAAAAAGCAAAAAAAAAAAAAAAAAAAGAGATTTGCATTGACATTACATGTAACATAAACTGCCTCTACTTGTATATATTTCACTTTCTCTTTTCCTAGGTATTTACTATATGGCAGGCTAGATACTAGAATAAGAACTTAAACAAAACCTTTGAATCTTCATTCTAATCAGGATTAGAAAGATGCACGTAAACAATGCTGGTGCAGGGTCCACATTGACAAGAGAGTCTGTAATCAATGGCAGTTTTTGGATTCTTAGCGAAAAATATTTCACAGAGGAAGAGGCAACTAAGTAAAGTTATAAGAGCTTGTGTTGAACTTTTTTTTTTTAAGAAAGTATGTAAGGGAAGAAAGAAGAATGATTGTTAACAGTAGTGAGACTTTACTAAATTTCCTTTGCTAAAAGGAAGACTTAATTCTAAATTGCTAAAGCACAGTGAGGTTTTTTTTTTTTTGGAGGGAGGGGCAAGGACTAAATAAGATAGATTCTCATGGATTGAATTCTCATTTCCAAAACTTGTTATGTTGAAATTATAAAACCTACTGCCTCAGAACTAACTGTGTTTTGTTTTTTATAACGTAATCAAGGCTGAAGATTTAGCTCGGTGGTTCTGGTACCTGCCTGGCAAATGCAAGGTCCTGAGTTTGATCCCCGGTACCACATATCACAATGCCAGGCATGGTACTTCATACCTGTAATCCCAGCACTCGGGAGGCAGAGACAGGAGGATTGCTGTGAGTTTGAGGCTAGCCTGGGCTACATAGTTCAGGGCCAGCCTAAACTACAAAATAAGACTCTGTCTCAAAAAAACTAAAAAAAAAAAAAGCCATAAAGAGTAATTATGGCAAAATTAGATCATATGATTCAATATGACTAGTGTCCATGTAAGAAGAATGAATTGGGACACAGACACACAGAGGGAAGGTCATGTGTAGATGCAGTGAGAAGATAACCAGCTGCCGGCTGGGTAAGAGGTGATAGAAGAAAGCAACACTAGAAACACATCTATTCTGGACTTCAGCCTCCAGCACAGTAAAGTTATGGCAAAGGGGAACAGCTCAGTGTTACAGATCAGTGTCTCAGCCAAATGCTACAGTTCTGAGGCATGGGTCAGTGTTATAGCTCAGTGGTACTACAGCTCTGGGTTGTGTGAAGGCTCAAGAATCTAATGATCAATCAAAGGGGTAGAGAAAAACTTTTGTTACACCGGCAGGCTCTGGAGTTTTTACTCTGAAGTCTTAGTGCTTGACTAGAAATGGGAGCCTACTTATATAGGGGTTTACAGAGTAGGCAAGCATGCTCACTGAATCAGGGGGTGGAGCTACAGAACATTCCTGAAAGGCAGAGTGGGAGAGTATGCTCACTGAAGCAGAGGGGTTGGAGTCACAGAACATTCTGGCAAGGGGGTGAAACTAACAGGACATTCCTGAGAAGTGAGGCAGTTCAACTACAAAACATTTTGATACACTGGGCAGTAGCCCAGCAGCAAAAAAGGCTACATTTCCCAAACAAAAGATTCTGTGGAAAAAAGAAATGGAGGCAAGCACGGGCCTATCTTACTGTATAATATTTCTCTATCAGTAAGTCGACACATTTCTGCCATTAAACCTACTGGTCTTTGGTGCAACACTTTGTTATAGCAGTCCCAGCAGAAGCAGCTGCAGCAGCAGCAGTGACAACAACAACAACAACAAAATGCAAATCCTATTGATTTTCAGACCAGTTTTTGGCTATCTAAAGAGATGTTGATCTTTATTCTAAAACTTCCCTGTCTATCTGGGAAGCAAAAGTAACATGATGTCATGTCGTGAATTTGTAAAGAAAATGTTTTATCCCAATCTCTTGCCTTGTCCTTATGAGAACACTAATTTGAGTAAGAAAAATAAGGCTACTAGGAGTTGCTAAATCCTAGTGAAGAGGACATTCTCCGAGGTGTGCAAGTTCTTTGTTCTAAGCCTAAAGAACAAACTAAACAGGGATGAGAATATACTCAAAAAGTTGCTCCCATTAATCTCACAACCCTAGTCTGATCTGGACAGGCACACTGGAACCACTCATGAGAAGTCACAGAATGGCAAAGGGAAGCAAGTCGGTACCATTTCCTACCCTGGGGTCTCAGTGTCCTAGCACCTTCTGGATCTTAAGGCTCATCTCTTTTATATAATAGAAAGTGTGTTTTATTGTTATGTTTATCAGCACAAAAATTACACTGGTTTTCCTTGTCTGTGAAATGTTCAAACCTAACATACCTTATTTTATCTTATCTGAATTTCTTCTTACGAGTCTCAAAGAGCTTTCAGGTGTGTGTGTGTGTGTGTGTGTGTGTGTGTGTGTGTGTGTGTGTTTACATGCATATGCATGCAGCTACTTGTGAGATATATTTTTTCAGGAAAATAAGATAAAACTAAGGAGAGGAAAAATGAGAATTAAACTGTGTCATACACTGGTACAAAGTTCCAATATTGAGTGTGATCATGATGTGTATATACAATGTACCAATAAAGACAAAAAAAAAACTAAGGAGGGGTTCCTATAATTTAATGTTTACTAAACATAAGACCTACCATGTTTCAGCTACATTCCTGAAGGTGACCTAGGAGGTGAAAAATGAAATATGTTTCTCTATTGAGATGGCTAATCAGCATTTCAATATGAATATGTCAACAATAGATATTGCAGTTTTTTTCACATTTTTCCCACCTCTTAAAAGACAGCCATTTATACAATTTTCAAGCCTCAAAACTATGATTTGGAGATTCTGTCTCCTTCTTCTCCATATCTCCAGCACTAAAACAGCTATGTACACAGTGCTCACAAAATGGCCGTTAAACACATGTTGCCATCAATTAGTGACAGTGGCTACATCACATGGTGAGATGCTTGAATTTTTCCATTGCTCTGAAGATGGTGAGTGAAAATTTCAAAATAAGATATACTTTCTGAACCTTTGATTTTTTTTTAGAAAGCAAATCAGAATGCAAATCAACTTGAGGAGCTGCTTAGAAAACTTTCTGTTCCACCATGCTTCCTGAGTAGAACAATTAGTATCACTTACTGATCTATATGGAGACTGCAATGGCCTGCTGGTCCAACCACTGTGCATGGATCCTATTAGCAGCCCATGAAATAAAGCAATATCCCACTAAAATTTCATTAATGTGCATCCCAACTTAGTTTTCAGGAATAAAAATTTAATTTCTAAAAGATGCTAACCTCAAAGCCCTCAAAATCCAATTTCAGGCACACTGGGCACCTTGCAATTATCACTGCAATATTCCCTACAGGGTGTGAGATAACTCGATTTCATGTGATGCCCAGCTCCTGCAGTCACTGTGATAGGTTGGAATAGAACAGGTTTTTAAGCAGTCTCCCAGAGAAACCCAGAAGAACTGTCAAAAGCAGAAGCTGAAATCTCCCCTGATAGCAGGAGTGAGGATGATAGTAGAAAACAAAAAGGAATTATAAGAAAAAAGCAATAGCACATCCTGGCTCTGCATGCACGCACCCATGCCACTAAGGGTCAGTTCCCAAGAATGAGCAGGATGAGTACCTTTTTTCTGTACCTCCTCCACCACTTCCAGACTCTGGGGTCTCATGTCTTTTGAAACAACAAAAGATTTGACCACCTGACAATTACTCCTCTGAACAATGCCAAAAGGCTACCTTCTGAAACATCTTAGGGAAACAACATTTTCATACGGTATTTTCACATAGGTAGGCACTCTTCAAATTTCTCCATGGAAAATGGGTTAATCTATTCTAAAATTGATTCTAAATATTTGCTTTCTTAAATGCCCATGTCAACTATAATGTAGGTATTGTTTATATTTTAGGCTCATTGTAATCAAGTTAAATAATGTACTGTGGCCTTAATGTGGCTGGTGGCCTACCTTAGCAGCTCCAGGGTACATTGCCCTTTGAATTTTTCTGACTTAAAACTTTGGTTCATGTTTTAGCTCTCTCAACAAGAAATACTTTGCTTATGTTCAGGAAGTTTGAAATTCACTCCTTTCTCTTGTCACTCCTTTCCTCCTCTTGTATTGGGGTATAGAAACCCTAATTATCAGGAAAAATCAGAGCATTCTAACAGGAGAGAAAATATACTCTGTGGCCCATTGGTGAACATATGAATTTATTATTTTTGGCTTTGTGACATCCATTATGACTGTTTGGAGGCCTTTAATCATTATTTGATAACCAATCATATTTTAAACATTCACAGATACTGGATAAGCGACCTCTGGGTAGATAAAATACTGCTGTGGTTCAAATTTCTGTCTACAACCTGTTTGGCTTGGGGAAGAAACAAACAAAATGTAGCATTTCCAGACCACATGCAGTTGGCTGATAGTAAGAGGGTCATGACCCGTGGCATTAGGAATAT
The DNA here is from genome assembly GCA_004025085.1 of Thryonomys swinderianus. Taxonomy (NCBI): domain Eukaryota; kingdom Metazoa; phylum Chordata; class Mammalia; order Rodentia; family Thryonomyidae; genus Thryonomys; species Thryonomys swinderianus. Next base: position 39,832 of record PVIC010006789.1, read on the forward strand.
GTGCTATCAGCATCAGTGTTACTGAATGTCACTACTTTACAGGCTCACTCCCCTATTTAGTAATGCCAAAAACATCCTGGCAGTCACACTGAAACTTTCAGATGGAATGTTTCATTGAAACTTTCTAACTTTAGAAGCCCGGAAATGAGCATAAAGTACTTTTAAAATTTTAAGCTAATACTAAGCAAAATAAACCAAAATGATGTACACAAAAACTGCTTAAAGGCAAACAGGATAATCTTTTCTAATGCAGTTCCCAGAGAATATAAAAATGATCTAGTGTGAAACAATGCCATTCATATGTGCTAGGAATGCCAGCTGCTTGGCTGAATGCTGCTGTCACAGTCATCTTTTAGCTGTATTTCCTCTCTGGAGGAGGAAACTAAAAAGTTGTCAGCATAATGGGCTAGCCCTATCATTACAGTCAACTTTCAAATCCAAATGGAAGGACAGACAGAAATCAAAATTGGCTCTGAAGTGGTCAGAACACACTCTGGAGTCCCTCACTGATCCCTTTTTGATGTCATCCCATGGTTAATAGCCCAAGAGAAAATGAAATCTGGAAGTTCTTATGGGTAATCCAAAAACAGTAATTGAAAATTCACTTGCAGAATGATATTCCAGTGTTATGACGCCAAGCTACTTCCTTTCTGTACTATTAATTATCTTGTTTTCTTTTTTCAATTTATCTCTTCTCTCAGAAATGCTAACTTCAGTTGCCAGTAAGTGTCTCTCTATGGAATCCAAGATAGTTACTGTGGGGGGATCTAGGGCACATATTTCAAATTTATTGGCATTATGACCTTAGAAAATTTGTAGAAATAAAGTAGAAGAAAAAATCAAAAACTAAAAAGTGATTCTTTAAAGTGTAGATCTTCAAGAAGTGGATTTCTAGATCATTCTTCTGCCTCATATTCTTAATCTAAAAAGTAGAAATACTTTTTTATTTTTTTGAGAGAGGGTCTCGCTTTGTAGTTCAGGCTGGCCCTGAGCTCACAATGTAGCCCAGGCAAGCCTCGAACTCAGCAAAAAAGTAGGAATAGTTTTAATAGCAGCTACTTCATCTGGTTGCTGTAAAAGGCAACAAAGCACTTAGAACAATACTTGGAAAATTCTAAGTGCTATATGGCATTTGCTAAGAGGCACTAAAGAAAGAAGAACCCTTAAATGAAGTTTTGATTTGTTAATATTTCAGTTAAAATTGATGGTCAAAAAATCAAACACAACATTTTGGCAATGGAGGATAAAGTTCAATGTACAATTTTCTCCAGTCTCCCCAGCCCTGTCTATAACCAGGACTTCAATGAATAAATTTCCATGAATAATACTATAAAGCTAATCTTCAGCACTAAGTCTGGTTTGTAACTCATCTAGAATGATAGGTGATTCTCACCAAAAATGACCCTGAAGATGTTGCTGGCCAAGCACAAATAATAACAGGGATAGTACTGCTGTGCTGTGGATATAACCAGAGTAAGGCCTCAATGCTACACCAAGGCATGAATAAAAAAAAAAACAAAAAACAAAACACTGTCACCAAAGCAAGAACAACCCTGTGAGGGACTGGTTACTCCTGAATCCAGAGCTCTAAGAACCAGTATTCCACCTGCTGCCCACCATTATTTTTTATTGACTTCTATTATTTGGTATATTACTCATATGCCCTCACTTTATATGAGGCCAAGTGCCATTTGTTAATGGAGAATTACAATTTGAGAGTTATGTATTGATCTACTACTTATTGCAAGATGCTCTAATGTTAACCCGTATGAATGAGTTTTAAGTCAAGAAGCTAGACCCTCAATACTGATGCTCTGTGATTTGGATTTACTCTAGGAAAACTTTTCACGTTGTTAAGTAGCTTTTAAAATCTAGTCTTGTAAAGCTATAACAAAAAAGTCACTTGTTTTTCATAAAGGCAAAAGTCCATGCTTATGGATAAAAAAGGTACTAATTATATTACTAAAGCTGTCATTTCCCCTATGCTGTATCAGCTAATGAGCTAAATGCTTCAGGTGGATACTTTTAATTAGTTCCCTTAGGTTTGTGAAATTAACACTACTGTTATTCATAATTTTAAAAAGCTGGGATTTCAATGAAGTTGAGTAATTTGTGTATGTTTGCCCAAGTTTTTTATGATGGGGTCAAATTAGTCCTAAAACTTTTATTTTTCCTTGAGACAGGGTCTCGCTTTGTAGTTCAGGCTGGCCCTGAGCTATGTAACCCAGGCAAGCCTCAAACTCAGCAATCCTCCTGTCTCTGCCTCCCAAGTGCTGGGATTACAGGCATGAGCCACCACACCTGGCACTGTGGTTATGTGGTACTGATTGCTGGTGGGCTTTGAGTCACCATGCCCAGCACTGTTGTATGTGGTTACTGGGATGGAACTTAGGACCTTGTATTTGCAAGCCAGGCACTGGAACCACTGACCTAAATCTCCAGCCCTAAAACATTTTAAATAAAGATTAGACTTTGTTCATGAAGTCTTTCCCTGTGCCTAAGTCTTCAAGAATTTTATCTAATCTATTTTCCAGCAGGTTTACTATTTCTGTTTTAATATTTTGGTTTCTAATCCACCATGCTTTTAATTTGGTACATGGAGAAAGAGACAGACTTAGCTTTAATCTTTGGCAAGTTGAAACCTAGGTTTTTCAGGGCCATTAGGCTATCTTTCCTGCATTGAGGGTGTTTGGCTCCTTTGTCAAATATGAGGTAGTTTAATATATCTGGGGTTGTTTCTGGATCTCCTATTCTGTCCACTGATCCTCAGGTCTGTTTCTTTGCCAGTACCATACTGTTTTTATCACAGTGGCTTTGTATATAGTTTTAGTTTGGGGATTTTGATACCCCCTGGCCATGACCTTATTGCCTAGGGTTGCTTTTGCTATTCTAAGTCCCTTCTGTTTCCAGAAAAATTTTTGGATTATTTTCTCTAGCTCTGTGAAATATATTGTTGGGATTTCAATTAGAATTGCTTTGAATCTATATAATAGTTTTGACACTTTGGTCATTTTGACAATGTTGGTTTCTTCTACCCAGGAACAAGGGATGTCTTTCCATTTTCTGATATCCTCTTCAACACAGGAACCAGCAGAAAGAATCAACAACTGGGATCTCATCTTAGTAAAAAACTTCTGCACACAATAGAAACTACCAACAGAGTGAAAAGACATTGTACAAACTAGGACAAAAAATTTGCCAGCCCTTTCTCAGACACAAGACTACTGTCTAGAGTACATAAAGAACTTAAAAAAATCAGTCACCCAAATTTACAGACCCAGTTAAAAAATGGGATCTGAAATAGACATTTTTCAGATGAAGTAAAGGCAGTTAAGAAACGTAAGAGGAAATATTCAACGTTGCTGGTCATTTGAGAGGTGCAGAAAAAAACAACCTGAGGTATCATCTCACTCCGCAAAGAATGAGTACTACGATGAAGTCAACCACCAACAAATGCTGGTGAGCCTGGGGAGAAAGGAACTTTTCTCCACTGTTGGTGGGACTGTAGACTGGTGTAACCACTATGGAGATTCCTTTAAAAACTGGGACTCGAGGTTCCATTCAACCCTGCTATTCCCTTGGTAAGCACATGAAAGAATTAAAAGAATCATACCACAGTGACATATGTGCACCCAAATTTATATCTGCACAATTTGTGATAGCCAAATCTTATAAACAGTCCAAATGCTGATCAACAGAGACTGGATAAGGATAGGTTTTTCTTTAAATTAAATGGAGTATTACTCAGCCATAAAGAATGATAAATTTGAGTCATTTGTACTCCAATGGAGGTACCTTGAGGACATACTCATAAGTTAAATAACAGGACACAGATGTCTAAATACCCTATCTTTTCTCTAGTATGAAAAACTGAATGTGTAAATGAATTCCAAAATGTATAATAGGTAGTGGGAAATAAGAAGAAAGTGTGCAAAAGGAAAAGGAAAGGGAGGATAGGGGAAAGTAAAGAAGGGAAAGAAAAAATGTGATTGTATAAAAAGGAAACAAAGTTTATATATATGGGGTGGGGGTTATAGCAAGGGCACAGGAAAGGGGAAAAATTAGAAATCAGGATGTGTCATTTACAGGTACAAATTCTCAATGTTGAAAGTGATCATGAATAAAATGTATCAATAAAATCAGTCATAAAAAGAAAAATGAAGATTAGGAATAGGGACTATTTAGTAACTTTCTCATGGAATTAAAACCACAGAAGAAAATGTGGGAAAAAGACAAAACTACTCTTACTCATGAGCATAAATTTTCAAAAAGGACAAACAATTCTATAGAGCGTGAAGACAATATTATCTTAAAATATAACTGAGTAGAGTCCAAGAATTTTAAGATTGCTGAAACATCAGACAACATATTCATGTACTCATATTAATGAAGCAAAGTAGAAAAAGAATGGTATTAACAGATATATAAAACCATCTGAATACTCATATAAGTAAAAACAGTAATAAAAATTTTCATGAACTCAGATTTTTAAGAGAACTTGAGTCGTATGTAATCATAAAACATCAAAAACAATCACTTTAAAAGTTAAAACAAACCAGGTGTGTTACACATCTATAATCCCAGCATTCTGGGAGGCTGAGCCAGGAGGAGAACATCCTTGAGATGAGATGAGCAATTTAGTGACTCAATGAGAGCCTGTCTTACACCTTTAGAAAGGACGGGTAGGTGGTGATGTCTGTATCTCAACCTCACTCGCTCTTCTTTTCCTCTGCAGTGCAAAGGAGGCTATACAGTTATATATCTTAGTGCAGTGATTTTAAACTTTGTAGAGCTTTCAATGATAAAAACAGCTCACTGCAGTATGTGTGCCAAAGGTTCACCACCACAGCACTACTCAAATTTCCAGTCTCTCTCTCTCTCTCTCTCTCTCTCTCTCTCTCTTTGAGACAGGGTCTCGCATTGTAGTTCAGGCTGGCCCTGATCACACTATGTAGTTCAGACAAGCCTCGAACTCAGCAATCCTCCTGACTCTGCCTCCCAAACGCTGGGATTACAGGCATGAGCCACCACACCTGGCACTGTGGTATGTGGTACTGATTGCTGGTGGGTGTGAATCACTATGCCCAGCATTGTATGTGGAAACCAGGGATGGAACTCAGGACCTTGCACTTGCAAGGTAGGCGCTGGCACCATTGAGCTAAATCTCTGGCCTAAAGTTCTCTTTGCTAAAACCTTAAAAGCCATACCTGACAAAGTTCAAATCTTTTCCCTTAATACTCTTCCCTTTATGCTTGACTTGAACAAAGATGGAAGGTCTGGTGATAAAAACAACCATGGTGTAACCACTAGGAACATGTTAAGAGTGGTAAAGGCACATGAAAAAGGAGCCTGGGAGCTCGATGTTGAACTGCAGTGCCAGCCTCAATTACCTTTCTCCAGACTACAGGCAGCTTACAGATTGCTTGTCACATGAGACCAACTTCATGTTTACTGAGCAGACCACTGTGGTAATATCTTTTGTGATCAAATTAACGTGCATACTGTCTGTCTCTGTCCCTGTCTCTTCCACACACACACACACACACACACACACACACACACACACACACACACAAATTTTGGTGAAGATGGATGTGAAATAATAAATAGTGGGTCATTACTGAGACTACTGGTTAGAAAAAGGATAAACAGTAAAGCTGAATCCTAAACTTCACAGTGAAGTCTAGTGAACTAAATATTTAAATGTAAAAACTCAAATTTTGGAACAAATTCAAATTATTTTTGACATTGCTATGGCTAAAAATCACTTAAACAGAAAACTGTCATGTATTTTAACAGACTAATATCTTTGGTCATATTTAAATTATAATTTCATTAAAACAGAACATAAAAAAGAAACCATGAATTGGGCAATTGCTGTAACATCTAATCAATAGGCTAACAATTGTAATGCACAAAGAACTGAATTATTTAGAAAAGAAAATGGATCAATATGAAAATAGGATAAAAAAGGCATTTCTGGTACTTCAAAGAGAAAAGCAGCCACATTTAAAAAATGTATAAAAAGATACCCATCTCAATAGTAACAGAGACATACTGTGATACTGTTTTACTCCAACAGATTAGCAAAAAGTTAAAAAAAAAAAGTCTAGCACTGCCAGAATAGCAAGGATACTGAATACTATTTGCTATAACACTATTTGCTCAAACACTGATGTTGGGACTATGAATTCAGAAATGTCACTTTGTAATGCAACTTGCCAATAGATAATATTGATGAAGACATGTGTAGCTCATTTTGCTTCTAAGTATATGCCACACAGAAATTCTTATAGGAATGTTTGTGACAATAAAATGAAATAACACACAAATGCACATACACATAAAACTCGAAAATGTCTGCTGATGGGACAAATACACTGGGACATGGGTAAACAATGGAACATAAAGAATCCAACAAAAAGTTAGTTGATGGTCACTATAAACATCAACATAAATGAAATATCAGGTTGAGTACTAAATTATAGAATATGTTTGCCTAAAAAATTTAACTCACATAATATTATTCATGACTTTTCAGAGAAATGTCTATATATCAGAGCTTAGAGGGAAACAAGGTCATGAGCGATTCTGGTTCCAGTTGGGGAGGAAGGAGAGATGCCATCCAGGAAGGGCAGACAGTTACTGGCAAGGCTCCTTTCCTTCAGCTGAATATTAAGTACGTACATATTCATTTAGTCTTAATGCTTTGTACCTTACATATAAGTACAATATATTTTACATGTCTTGAATATTTTTATTTCACAAAGTTTCCAAGATTATATATTAAACTATATTCCAAAAAGTTGGCATGACACTGGTCATTGTTCTGTATTTTAAGGAGATCAGTTTACAAGGAAACATGGGGAGGAATAAATGGATTCAGCTGAGTTTTAACATCTTCTAGAAGAGGCAGCTTGAAATCTTTAATTGTGCAGCTAACAAGAGCACTTGCACCTGGTGTGAGCTATGCGCTATGAGAAATGCAGAGCAAACTACTAAAGCTGTGAAAGGTAAGCAGTTGAAAATTGGTAATTGCACTGTGAGCAAATATGAGGCATTTATTTTCACTGAAGGAACAATTCATATTCTACTGGCTGATTGATGGACCTTCTCTTAGACACAACTTAGCAAAGAAGACTTGAGGACATCATAAAGTATAGGTGAAGACACTAACCTAGTATGTTATTATCTAGAAAAATCACCAAACAGAACGTCCTCCTATCAGAAAAGGATAAAGTATTATTCCAGGACTTTGGAGAATGAGAATGCTGTGTACTCAGAATGCCACATGTGGTTCAAATTGTTGCACTTGAGAAAAAGGTAATGAGTTGGTGAGAACACAAGTAGACTAAGCATTGGGAAAACTGGCCAACCGTATGGAGAAGGATGAGTCTAGATCCACAGCTCTCACCATATACTCAGCTAACTCAAAATGAATCGAAGAACTAAATGTGAAAACAGAAAAAATTCTGCTGGTAGGTAAAATAGGTTAAACTCTTGAAGTCACAGTCATAGGCAAGGATTTTCTGAACAGAACCCTGGCTCCACAGGCAATAGTATGAATTAACAAAGTGGATCCTATCAAATTAAAAGATTTCTTCACAGAAAGAACAACAGAATGAAAAGAAAACCTATAGAAAGAGGTAAAATTTGCTAGCTATTCCTCAGACACAGGACTAATGTCTCAAATATATAAAGAACTCAAAAATTAGATCCCTCAAAATAAAAGACCCAATAAAAAATGGGCAAACGAAATGAATAGATGCTTAAGGAGTACAAATGGCCAATAAATATATGAGGAAATGCCCAACATCACTGGCCTTTTGAGAGAAGCAAATGAAAACTCTGAGATTCTCTCTTAACTGAGAAAGGATGGCCAGCATCAAGACTCATATAATAACAAATGTTTCTGAGTCTGTGGGTGAAAAGGAACTCTTCTATATTGTTGGTAGGATAGTACAACCACTGTGGAAATCAGTGTGGAGAGTTCTCAAAAAATTAAAAATAGAAATTTCATTTGACTTAGCTAATCTCCTTTAGGTATCTTCCTGAAAGAGTTAAAGACATTGTAGTATAGCAATATGCATGCCCATATTTATAGAAGCACAATTCATAGTATCTAGATCTTGGAAGCAGCCTATATTTCAAACAACAGATGAATAGATAAGGAAATGTGGTATTTGTACATAATGGATAACTACTCTGGTACAAAGAAAAATAAACTAAAGTCATTTTTTTTTTGAGACAGGGTCCCGCTTTGTAATTCAGGCTGGCTCTGAGCTCACTATGTAGTCCAGGCAAGCCTCGAACTCAGCAATCCTCCTGCCTCTGCCTCCCGAGGGCTGGGATTACAGGCGTGAGCCACCACGCCCGGCCTAAAGTCATTTCTTAAGGAAAGTGAATGCACCTTGCAACTGTAATGTTTAGTGAAATAAATCAGACACACAAGTTTAACTGTTGTATGGCCTCTCTTGTATGAGAAACACAAAATATAAATAAAGATCAAAATAAAAGACAATAGGAAGTAAGGAGATACATATTTGTCAAATGAGAAGGGGATCAGGAGATGGAGAGAGAAGGAAAAGGATGAAGACAAGGTTTTTAAAAAGGACTATTGATGTGTTCAGTACATATACCAACTTCATGTAAGGAATGCAAACATTATGTCCTATAAATATGTGCTAATAAAATAATACAGAGCTCATAGTTAAAGAAAACAGTTACCAATCAGAGGTTGTAACTCAGGAGGTCACTCTTACTGAATGGGGGTTTGCCTATATGGAAGATCCAATTAGAAAGGAAATGCAAGTGAAATACATCAGTTCATCCAAAGGTATAAACAAGGTAACCACCTGCTCTCTGAAGGAGGAGCTTAAAAGTTGAGAAAAGGATGGGAAACAATGAAAATTTGAAATCCACTAAAGTGCTTTCTCACCTTTCTGAGTGGTTTTAAAATACAAGCAGTAATTCTTATAGACCACACTCATCTAAAGCTCATTACCTCAAAAGATGCTACAATAATCAATGTGTACAATGCTTCCTGTTTTATAACTTTTCTCTCATTCATCCTTGTGATACTACATTTCCTTAAATATGTATCCTTTCTAATGCCTTTGACCTCATTACTTTTTCATTTTATCTGTACAGTTTGAGGCACTTAATACATTTTTATGTAATAAAATGATCAAAATAGCTTTAGATTCAAATCCAAAGATCAACTATTCTACTAAGGAAATAGGGTGTTTTAGGAGACATGCCTAACATTTACTACAAGTGTCTTTTAAAAATACATCATACAAAGACTGTGTGACCAAACAGAATACATTTCCTGTGGGAGCCACCAAGAGCAGCAGTATGGAATTCCCAGGTATAATTCCAGGTGACATTTTTATATTGAGTATGCATTGACAAGAAATATATCCCTGATTGTACAAGATAAAATATATCTCTATGCAGCAGATAACAGTGATATGGCATCTCATTTTATTTTCCTACAGTATGTTTGTGTGAATCACAGAGAAATGGGAAAAAAAGAGGCCAATATAGATTTCAGGCGATGAACACACCCCTTGATCAATAAAATAACTTGAAGCAGCCAACACAATGGGCATTATTTCCAGCTTTGTAAGACTAGATTAATTTAGGTCAAAGAGTTGGATTGTATTGATTTCTTTGTATCCTCATTTCACATAAGCCAGACTTTGTAAAACGAATTACTGCAATGTGGAGTTCCTGAGAGTAGAAGGAGCTTCAGGTCTAACATAGGTGTGCTGTTTTGGAAACTAGATTTGTGTAGTTCAGTATGATCTCTGGGCTCCCAAGACACCAAGCTGTTAACTAAATGCAAAATTTGACTTTTTTTCATTCTGCACAAGTTATCTTTTTACAGCAGCACCTATGATTTATATGATCTTCACAATCTTCTGCTTGACATTCATCTTGGCTTTCTCTAAAAAATTCTTCAGCAATGAAGGGAAGAGAAACTGTCACTGAAAGATGCATAATTAATACATGGAGGCTAGTTAAACATGAACCAGCATTTTGAAAGTAACCAAAGCTGAAGGAAGTCTAGGATAGGTAACGCGAGTGGTGGAGGCATGGAAGCAATTTCTATCTCCTGCACATCTATCTACCTTTGCGTTATCTAAAATTTTCCAATAAATCATTTAATACAAAAACTTCCCATGGGATGTCAAACTGCTCCGTCCCACCAGACAATGGGAGAGTGCTCCTTTTTTATCTTAAGGATCAAGCTAGATCAGTACTACCTGAGTACATAATTTAGTTTGAGGGGGCATTTCACAGAACACAAACTTTTCAATAATCACCCTCCATCTCTAGCCCCTTTTCCCATTCCAAAGGTAAAAATTAGGCTTTTCTTCTTCCAGACACTACCTGTGTGTATATATATGTATATGTATGTAGAAACTACATGAAATCTCATAGAAGATCTCATAGACACAAAGATCACCACCACAGGGAAATTCAGAGAAAAGAGAAATAGGGCAAACAAACTCAAGCACCAGGACTCTTGGAGATGGTAACTAAAGCAGATCTAGTAAAATGGAAAGCAGAACTCATCTTTGAGATCAAAACGGGGATACCATTCACAGTGAAAATCATCATTAAAGAAGAGATCAGCGAGATAATAGAATCCAAGATAGCAGAAGCAATGGAACGTTTTAAACAGCTTCAAGCAGAGCTCCAGGGAATGATGAAGGAGAATGAAGGCTTGCGCAGCAGGATGAATGAAGCAGAGAACCGAATCTCAGACCTAGAGGACAGCATAGCAGCCACGAGCAGGAAAGGTATAATCTATGGGAAAGAGCAAGGGACCATGAGAAATCAATTCAACAGCTTCTAGATGACTCAAAGAAAAATAATATAAAACTGATTGGAGTCACTGAGGAAGCAGGGGACAGTGTAAAAGACATAAAAAAGCTATTGTCAGAGATAGCAACAGAAAACTTCACAGGAAAAGAAATAGACTTACAGATAAATGAGGCCTATCAGACTCCAAAACACCATCACATAAAAATATCTACACCTAGACATATAATTATCAAGGTTCCAGATGCACAACAAAAGAATGAAATACTGAAAGCAGTGAGAGAAAGGAAAAAAATCACCTACAAAGGGAAGCCCATTAGGATCACAGCAGACTTTTCAACACAAACACTCAGTGCAAGGAGAGCATGAAGAGAAGTATTTCAAGCGTTGCAGGAAAACAACCTCCTAGACTGTTGTATCCTGCAAAACTATCTTTCAGAATAGATGGGGAAATAAGATACTTCCATGATAAAGAACACCTGAAATACTTCACAAATATGAAAGCTGCACCCCAAAACATTCTAAAGAACATCTTGGAAAAACACAGCAAATTCCATACCCGTGAGACCCAGGAGAGTGAATTCATTAGAGCAAACAAGAAACAAAATAGAAAAAGGGAAAAGCAAGGAAGCTAAGAACCAAGAACAGGGAAATACAGCAGCTCTGAATATGTCCATAGCAGTCATAACCATTAATGTTAATGGCCTGAATGGGCTAATTAAAAGACAGACTAGTAAATTGGATCAAGAAGCAAGATCCTACAATCTGCTGCATACAGGAAACACACCTAATATAGAAGGAAACCCACAGACTGAAAATAAAAGGTTGGAAAACAATCCTCCACACCACAGGAAACTGCAAAAGAGCAGGAGTGGCTATCTTGTTTGCAGATTAAAATAGATTTCAAACCCAAACTGATTAAAAGAGATAAAGAAGGTCACTATATTCTTCTACAGGGAACTATTCAAGAGAAAGAAATAACAATCATAAATAGCTATGCTCCAAACTCTAAGGCACCCAACTATATAAAACAAACATTACTGGACATGAAAAGCAAGTTAACCACGAATACAATAGTAGTAGGGGACTTTAATACTCCACTGTCACATATTGACAGATCAATTGGACAGAGAATCAATAAGGAAATACTGGAGCTAAATCAAACTTTTGAGCAAATGGACTTATTAGACGCCTACACAATTTTTCACCCCTCAAAGTGACAATATACCTTCTTCTCAGCTGCTCATGGATCATTCTCCAAAATAGATCACATTCTAGTCCATAGAACAAGGTTAAGTAAATGCAAAGGAATCGAAGTTATCCCCTGCATACTATCAGAACATAGTGCCTTGAAACTGGAGCTGAACAGCAGAAGAAATTCCAAGATCCTCACAAACACATGGAAATTGAACAACTCTCTGTTAACCAACCAGTGGGCCACAAAAGAAATTAAAGAAGAAATTAAACAGTTTCTAAAACTAAACAACAGCCCAGTACAACATATAGGAATTTATGGGACACAATGAAAGCAGTTCTGCGAGGGAAATTCATAGCAGTGAATGCATACACTCGGAAAATAGAGTAAACTGAAATAAACAATCTAATGATGAACCTCAGACAATTAGAAAAAGAGGAGCAAAACAAACCCAAGCACATACTAGAGAGGAAATTATAAGGATCAGAGCAGAAATTAATGCAATGGAGACAAAGAGAATAATACAAAGAATCAATGAATCAGAGTTGGTTCTTTGAAAGGATAAATAAGATCGACAGACCCTTAGCCAACCTTATCAAACAAAGGAAGGAAAAGGCTCAAATCCATGCTATAAGAAATGAAAATGGGGAAATCAGCACAGATCCACAAGAAGTCCAAAGGATAATAAACACTTACTTTGAAAATCTATATTCCAAGAAGATGGAAAATCTAGAAGAAATGGATAGATTCCTAGACACATATAAACTTCCAAAGCTGAATGAAGAGGATATAAAAATGTTAAACAACCCAATATCAATCTGGGAATTTAAAAATGTAATAAAAAACCTACCAACAAAGAAAAGCCCCGGTCCTGACGGCTTCACTGCTGAATTCTATAAAAAGTTTAAAGAAGAGTTAATACCAGTACTTCTCAATCTCTTTATTGAAATTGAAAGGGAAGCAGTACTCCCCAAATCATTCCTTGATGCAACCATCACCTTGATTCCAAAGGCAGGGAAAGATCCCACCAAAAAAGAAAACTACAGGCCAATCTCTCTAATGAACATTGACGCAAAAATCCTCAATAAGATACTTGCAAACAGAATACAGAGAGTTATTAAGAAAATCATACACCCTGATCAAGTCGGATTTATCCCAGGGATGCAAGGCTGGTTCAACATACGTA